>VXAA01001623.1:180573-208916 GCA_013399115.1 Anseranas semipalmata
CAAAATGACTTTTTTTTTTTTTTTAAATTGCCGGCGTGCTGGCCTGACAGCCCCCCGGTTCACTGGGATTAACATCAAGGCTGCGGCGCAGGAGCGGTTCCAGAGTGACCGGCGAGAAAGACAATAGACAAAGCTGCGCTCTTTCATCTCGGGGCTGCTGGAGCGGAGCCCTGACAGGTGATGGATGAGCAGAAACCGACACGACTTCCCCGTGTCCTCCCCAACACTGCGCGGTTTATGGCCCAGCACACTGCGCCCATTATATCGCCCCTCGCCCTCGCCCCTGCCCTCCTCTCCCCGGGGGCCGCTGCGCCCTCCGCCCGCCCCCGGGGCCCCTCGCCGGGCCGCGGCCGAGGCGAGCTCTGGGGCTCCGGGGNATCCCCCGCGCCCAGGGTTTGTGAGTCACTGTCTGAGTCTGGGGCTGGGCTGCAGCACAAGATGGACGGGGCTCCCCAGGGAGAGGTGGGAGAGTCGCCCCCCCCCAATTTGTCCCAGGGCATCACTGAATCTGCCGGGGCTTTCAGGGACCCAGCGGAGGGGACAGCCACACTACAGCCTGAGCTGTGACTCGGCTGGGCAGGTAGCATTCAGCATTCGGGCTTTTGGGTAACCCGAAGGTGGAAGAGGCCGAAGCAAATTGCTGAGGTCGTGGTGAAGCAGATGAACTTTATATCCGGATGTTGGCATAGCTCCGTGGGTGTATGTGTGTGTGTAACACTTTGCTCCGTGTGTCTGGGGGAGACAAGGACACCCAAGGCTGCAGACCTTTCAGTGATCTGTCTTCCTGGGACTTGGCTGCCACCATGCTTTTTTGCCTCCATTACTCATTTAGCCACCAAAGGCACTGAACCCCTATTCAGTCCTCTATCAGTTTTGGCACTCCGTGCTTTGTGGTCATAATTACCATCAGATGTAACCATTGCCCAAATGTTATGGAACGTATCCCTCAAGGTCCCAGAGGGACACATTCAGAGAGGAGCGAGAGCACAAGAGGTGGAAGGGAAACGTGCAGTCCTCCTGGTCTGTTGTTCACAGGGCGCCTGTACCAGCTTTTCACAAATTTCAGCCCAGGAAGATTTTAGCCTGTGCACGCTTGTCCAGAAAGATGAAAGCTACCTAACCTGCCTGGCAGGTCAAGACCTTTCTATCTAGTTGCTGTCATATGAGGAACTGTTCTTTAAACACCTTTACAGCAGCTTGATTAGCACTCCAGTGATACAGACATTTGACTCCTTGATTCAATGACTTCCCTTAAAATTCTCTGAAGTCTAAGATGCTTTAAAGTACCTAAAGTCCTTTTGGATATGTGCTTCAAACTCATAATTACTAACTAAGGAAAAAAAAAAAAGTCTTTAAAACTTCTGGTGGCACAGCAGTAGTGCCACTTTATAAGCTTAAAAAAATAAAAATAAAAAATCTCTGAGTAGAAAGCAGGAAATTCCCTGCAGTTTAACCTGGCTTTTTTTTTTTTTTAATTATTATTATTCGCTTTCTATTATATTTCAGATAATGAGATGAGAAGGATCATGAAGGATTAAGTACAAATATTAGAGAATACTGTAATTAATTGGGCATGGGAGGAGGCAAGAACTGAATGAAGAATAAATGATCTTTAAAAAGAGCTGAATTTACTGGAGTATTATGTGTATGAAATTCAGGATATTTATACCTGTCTTCCTTCAGCTAGGTATAGAAATATCACATTCATGTCCTTTTTTTATTATTATTATATGTCAGCATAAGGGTGTTCTTTCCCTGCAAATGCAGTTACTGAGCAGAACTTTTTTTTTTTTTTTTTTTTTTTTTTTTTTTGTGCTTCAGGGATAAATCAGAGAGGACAAAGTGTTTTGCCTTTGGTGTGCACATCGCACCTCTAGAAGATGATTCAGAGACATAAAAAGATGGTTGGGGAAGCAATGAGAAACCGTCTGAGCTTGCTCTGGAGAGACCCTGATTGATGTGCCATGTATTTCCCCAGTACTCCCTATGTTACTAGTCAATACACAAAAACTAATACTTCAGCGAAACACAGCAAAAGTGATTCATTTGGAGGCCTTTGATTCCACAGTGTTGTACAGCTGACAGTGTTATAAATTCAAACTTCACTTGAGCAATGACAAACGCATGCCATTATGCTGAATAACAATACTATGAGGCTGAACAAAAAAAGCATTAATATAAATGATAGCTAGGCAGACTGGAAAAGCAGCAAGATAGAAAGTTGAGGTGAAGTGCTGTGGCTTTAAAGGTAAAAGGGTAAACCTTATTATCAGTTTTCAGACTGGTGTGCTTCTTAAGACTGGCAAATTCCTGACCTCAGAAAATGCACAGACCTGTTCTCGCTAATTTCATGAAGCACCTTGTGTTGCTGATAAACAGATTTTATTTAGATTTTGCTAGCACATAAACAGTTATTTTAAAAAGCAGTGCAATAAGTTTATACAGAAATGCTATTATATTAAATTACACAAATTTGAATTTGATAGTGACAGAGACCTTCAGAAAAATTCAAGCTTTGGTGGGCATTACTTACCAAATGTTATCCTCCTCGTTGAATAATCCAGCTGCAAGCTGTACAGATTTATGTTTAAAAAAAATCAAATTCCTTTATTACTATAACTCGCAATACATGAAACTCAATTGTCTGTAAGGTCTGTGTCCCTTCTCAAGCCTTTGCTGACATTTTCACCATGCTATTAGATGACTTTGGTTGATGCAAACACTGTTCTGCTCAATTTAAGGCATGAGCTGGTACTTAGGAAAAAAATTCTGTGATACTTTGCAGAAAGTGGGAGGGGTTCTAATCTAACTGATAAATGATTCAAACATTTTGCATTTTACTATGATTAGTGAACAGAGATAGTTTTAAGAAACAAGCAAAGTTCTCCAACCTGTACTTTACAGGTTCACCCCCTGAAACATGTTCATTTTCTGGTGCTATGATTTTTGCATTCCTCGGAGTAGCTTTAATAAGGCTGTAGGGGTTGGGGGGCACAACTGTTTGCCAGAACATGACAAGAGTCTGATGTTTTGAAAACTGGGCTGTAAAGTTTTGCTTTGACATCACAGGTGATCTTGACATTTCCAGCAGGCAGAACTTGCACTCAGAGTAAAGTTACTGGATCTAGTCCAGAGAATTTGGCTTGGATGAATGAAAAGAGCTGAACAGAAATGCTGGGAATACCTCTCTTCACTGTGGCTTACAGAGGCACTTCTGGGCATAGGCAAAATCTTAAATTAAAATTAAAAATCTGCTTGCTTTGTCATACATGTGTTTTGGATGATTTTAACACTATTCATCCCATTTATCCCAAGAAACTTTACCATATTACATAGCATTGTGTCATTAATGTTCTGGTATCTGCACTGGTAAAAATTAACTGTATCACAATATTTATTTTAAATTGCCTTGTTAATGTTTCCGTAAATTACAGCACTAGATCTTTCTATTTACGGTTCATGCTCATGTTTTGAGACTTTGGCTTACTTGTTCCCTACTGTTGTTACTAAAGAAAAGCATTAATATGAGCAATTTTATATACACATATATTAATTATGGATTATTGAGATTGCCTACTGAGGTTTTAATTCTCTGTTAAATATTTCCAACAGAGAAAAAATCAGTCTAGAATTTGAAAAACATCTTTATCTCATGATGAAACCAACTTCCAGCAGGTTTTGTTGGAAATATTCACAAGAAAGCCTTTACAAGAAATTATCCTGCATAATGCTAATAAAGAAGAATCAGCTCAGGTTGTTGCTGACAGCAGAAAACTCAATTGTTTCACCCTATCAGGCTCCCACACTCGGAAAGTGTTACAAGCAACTACGAGGAACAAGAAATGAACATGGAGAAAAGTGGAGCGAACTTTTCCTTTCCTCCGATTATTCTTGGCAGCTTGGGATGATCAACCTAAACTGGGTCAGCCGTCTGAGTGAAATTGCCTCCAGTGGAAGCACCTCTCAACACACAAGTACAAATCTGATTGGGTTTTCTGCGTGTTCTGATTTTTACGGGACTTCTGGATTATGCTTTATTATGCAACACTGGAAGTAAGGTTTCAAAAGCGAAGATTATTTTTCTCAAATTTATTTTGAAGTGAGATGCCACACACCAAAGTGTTGCACTAACTGATGTCCACAGGCAGGAGTTCAGCTGGTTGGAGGGAAGGTGGGCTTTGCCAATTTTTGGTTTAGTTTTCCAGGAGGCTTCTTTTGCTGTTCCTGTTTGAGATGTTCCAGCTCTGGTCAGCTTGTTACAAATGTTTGCTTAAGGTACATGTTGATGCAGATTACATTTTCCTATGATTATTGATATCAGGGAATATGCAGTGTTTTACCACCATGTCCTGATTGTGACAAATAGCATCACAATAAAGGATTATGTCCTAAAGCTCTGACTAGAGTTAAATAACAACATCTGGTCCTTTCTTACTTGTAATACCTATGCAGAACAGAGCCAACGCATGAAATCAAAAATTGTTAGCTGATCATCCTTGGGTTATGTCAAATTTAAGAAGTTGTGTGGCCCAAGAGGAATGAATCTGTAGAGCTAAACAGTGTGTGCTAAGGATATGATGTCCCCTGTACATGTATTTTGGAGGTTTTACTTAAGTCCAGATGTATGCTGGTGACAATGGACATGCCCATTAGCACCTACAGCTGTGAAGTGAACTTCTGGAGCACATCTGGTTTAGTATCAGAGGAAATGAATTGCTTTGTGTACAGACAGCCTCACCATATGGGCAAAAGCCTAGTAACTGGGGGAGTCTGGGAGACCTGATCCAAGCTAAAACAGTAATGCAGATGCATCCAAATATATTGCTTAATTGTTACCATGGGACCTGGTGTTTATGGATGCAAACTCTTCCATGTTACTTGCCCTCATTTTAGATCCAGCCTCGGGCTCTTGTGTTTGCAAAAAGAGCCACAGCCATCTTGCCCTACATTTGACGCACAAATGTCTCATTTGCAAGAGAAGAGATGGTAAACCCAACTCACATTTCCTCTACTTAATCTGAAGACTGGATGTTAAGAAAGTGGTAAATGTGTGTCTGATGACCGCAGGCTATGTCTGTACCTGAAAATAAAATGTACTGAAGATCATAGCCTGGCTCACACCCAGGCACATAAGCTCTCTTTCCTCCAAAACCACGGTTGACTCAGGTAAAATCCTTGTTCTCTTGTAGTGAAGTTGCACTTATCTCTCATCCTCTTTTCATTTTGTTGTTGTTGTTTACTCTAATGTTTTTAATTTGAGACTTGAAGAAAAAAAAATCCATCAAATTTGCTCATCAGTCTCTTCAGACAAGCAGCACTATCGGGCTACTACAGCATTTATAAAAGTCTTGTATACGGACACTCTAAAACTGTACATCTTATACTAGTCCATATTAGGAACATTAATTCTAAATATGAGTGAAGGTTTAAGTACCTCTTCAGTCTAACATATAGGTGTTCAAGGGGAAGTATTTATTCAAAATTAATTTGTGTGGTAGAGACCTTTCAGACTATCAACTTACCATGCACGTCTGTGTAGACAAACCTGCCTATTCCTATACAAATGAAAACAGTATAATATGGGTTAATCCAAAATAATTCGCCTAAATGAATCTCATAAAAGGAGATCATACTTAGAGTCACCAATAGTTCATTGCAGAAGGAAGGTATGTACCAAAAGGAGATTTGCAAAACATTCTAAGGTCAATATTTTTATGAAATTCATGAACAATGGGATATTTTTATTAAATGTGTAGATAATACTAGTGTGGGAAGGAGTGAGAGGGCAACAAAAAGACTTAGGTACAGCTTGCTACTAAGAAATGGTCCCATCTTCCCCAGGCCTTTCTCTCTGATACAATCCATCTCATAGTGACCTAAAAATAAATAAGTAAACAAACAAACAAACAAATAAATAAATAGTTCTCAATTGCATATTGTAGATTGTGAAGTTACACGGTCATCTGGCCTGGTTAGAAGACTAGGGTGGGAATGCGTGGGCAGAACTGGGGGGAGATGGGAGAGGTGCTGTTTTCAGCTACAGACATTGTAAAAGACCCCGCAATTGCACCTCGAAAATACACTGAATTTCTAAAATAGAGTTCAAAGTAGTCATAACAAATGGGAAATTCCCCCAAAATAGGATGAAATAAGATAGGAACAAAGTACTGTGCTTTGGAAAGGAGGGATAATTAGCTGTAAAATAATGGGGCAGGGAACAACAGTCCAGCAAAAAATGTTGGGTTTCTGGTGGTTCACAAACAACACATAAGTGCAACACTAGACACTTACAAAAAAGGCAAATAACACTCTGGGGTGTTGTGGGCTATGCTTCACCTGGGGTTACTGCCTTGCTCGATTGATGCACTTTGAAGAAAACATAAGACAATGTAAGGGAGAGTAATGATGATGACCAAAGAGCTAGGAGACAGGATCTTTGAGGAAAGAAAAAACAAACAAACAAACAAACAAACAGGAAAGAATAGAGTTCTTTAACCTAATGAAGTCTAAAAGGGATTTGCAAGTTTTCAAGCTTGCAGCACAAGTTCCAGCATAGGCTGGAGAATAAATTGACATTCAAAATCCTGCTCTTTCTGTGCTGAGGACTGGGACAGTTGAGTTTTCTTTTCTATTATACAACTTTTTATCTGTGCTTTTCTGGTTGGCAAAACCTGCCTCTTCTGCGTCACCTTCTTGCTCACTTCCCTGTTCTGGTGCATACCAGTTGCTTCTGCTCTCTGCACTACTGCAGCAGCACCACTGAATGCACAAGGATGGGCGTCCACCTCACACCATCCTTCTTACAAATGTGTTCAGAGCTGTTATACAGAGCACACATCTAAAGAAAGTCCTCACCCAACAGTATAAAACTTCTTTTGTTTGTAACTGGAAGAACATGGAACATCTTAGCAAGTGCTTTATAGCTAGATATATTAGTTTAATTTAGTCAAGTTTTGTAGTATGCATAATATAAATGTTGTAACTCCATTTTTTCTTTTTTGTCCATTTTAGGTGAATTATAAGACTGCAATTCCCCCTTTGAAGTACATTTTACCTTCATGCTGACTTCTGAGTGCACCATCCTGATCTTGTGTCTCTGTGTTATCTGTGTGAAATTTGGTTTGCCTTTCCAGTTTGGTTATGATGAAGTATTAAGGCAAACCAGAGAGCAGGCTGTTCTACAAGTTGGTGGGACGATACTCAACCTGCTGCCAATGCTTACTACAGATAATATCTACAGTAATTGTGTCCTACAATTGTTTCACCTACAGCCTCCAGTTTCTGTCTTCTCAAACAAGGCAGAAGACAAAACAAACAAAAAATCTGCTCTCACAAGCAAAAGTCACAGCCTAAACAACATGGTGAGAAAACTTCACATCTCTGATGTTGAATATACACAGTTAAACCAAAGCCTGAGGTCTTTCTTCAGTCAAGTAGTCCTTACTCAGGCAGAAACCTTGTGGAAGGGAGGCACTTCACTTCACCAGAGACCTCAGCTGCCTCCTCTAGGTACTAGTTTCTCTTCCATTTAGGCTTTATAATAATCCCCTTTTATAGATAGACAGCCCAAAGATGCGCATATGCCCTTCCATACATCAACAGGGTAAAAAGACCTACATAGTTTTCTATATTGCCCCCATTACCTTCCCATTATGAATTGAGCAATAGTGTGTATATCTAATTTGTAAGATTTCTTTGCTTAGGCTTTTACCAGGGGGATAATATATTTTTTTTCTTTGCGTTTGGAAAAAAAAGGAAAGCTGAGTATTTCTGGAAGAATTACTTTCTGGTGTTATTAAAGCTAATGGAATTGCACTAGAATAGAAATGATATGTAAAAGAAGAGACTCGGGCTCCTAAGCCATGTTTACATTGGCATTTGAGTGAGGAAACCCCTTCTCTGAGCTGTACACAGACCATTCTCTATGGAGTGTGGTTTGTATAAAGCTGTATTGTTCCCTGTTCCAACTCACTCAGAGAGCTTTTTGTGTTTGTTGTTGTTGCTGTTGTTGCTTTTATTCCCCAAAATGTTATATGCAACCCATTTTTCTCTTTTCATCTTATTGCTGCTGTGGCCTGTTTCTTTCTTTGGACTCTTTGCAGGGTGCAGCAGAGCTCGGACTCCTACCTCTCCGCACATGATGTCTCCCTCTTACAGCAGCCTGCAGCACCAGCCAAGGCATGGGAGCATCCCTACAGAGATCCTGGCACTTGCAGTGACCACAGGCTGGTGAAGTTGGCAGTTCGGCATTTCGCTTGTGTCAGCAGTAGCTCACACATCCCCACTTTCACTCTATAGACATATAAAAAACACGAAGAAAACACAAAACGCCTAATATTGGATGAAAGATTGCTTACTAAATATTATATTTAACAGCTTGTGCTGAAAAGAGAAAAGGTATTTCTTCCCCAGGTGAGACCAAGGCATGATGGAAGAGATAAAGAACAGTTCAAAAAATTCAGTTTTTGCCTGGCACCCATGTTTGTTAAATACATCTTTATTGCTATTAGATTTTCTTTTGTTCTTTTCTTATTTGGACTATCTGCTGATAATAATTATATAGCAGGCATAAGACAGTGAGAGAAGTATTTTACCCATATTCAGTTATGCTACACTTCACCTTTCTCAGATGATATTAATTATAATTCATGGCTTTAGCAAACCACTCTTGTAGTTAAAGGACACTCAAATGAAGAAGAAAAACAAATGTAATCTCTGGCTCTTGCAAGCCATGTTAACCCACTGATTAAATAATCTAGTCTTCTGTAATTATCCCTGTTTTATGAACTGGTAAACAAAGGCAAAAAAAAAAAAAAAGAGTGGCTTTCCTGGTGAGAGCCAGCACAAGGATATCTCATCCATTAGTTTCAATGGAAGCTTTAAAAAATTATTATTAGAGTGTTAGTATTTTGTCTTAATGTTCACAAACTTCAATCAGGGAAAATTCTTACATTTGAAATCAGTCACAGTGTTTCAGAAGGGGATGAGAAATGAGAAGTACATCCCTTATATTTTGGAATGCGTGGTAGAGTTTATATTTCATCAGCTGGCTACAGTTTTACATAATATTACTTAATAAAATTATACATTTTCCTTAACACAAATGAACATACCCTGGCATTCATTTAAGGGAATAACTACACAAAAGATGTAATACAAAGCAAATGTCTGATGAAGATCCATTTTCTTTCCCCACCCAACATTTGAATCTTCTTGGGCCACAGTTTTTTGGGGTAAGATTCAAAGTGCCTACATGGTTGTCTGAAAAGGATTCAGGTTTAGTTCAAGGCTACATCTCTGCTAATAAATTGAACAGGTCTGGTCTCTGGACGGTGGGCTGACTGGCATGGTCTGGTTACAACTGTACCCTTTTTCTTTCTCTGCCCCCAAAACAGCATCATCACACCTGGGACCACCCCCAGACAGAGAAAACCCTGAGCTGCAGGCGGATCTCCTTGGGGACAGGGTGATGGGGTCAGACTGAAGGATGCCTGGAGGGAGGCTCAGCACCCTGATCCTGTGCAGCCGTACAGCTGGAGCCTCTGCATGCAAGGACAATTGTAGCAGATCTATCTAGGCAACATTTCTTCACCTACTTACGGAAAATCAATGTGAGGTACCATCAGAAGCCTTACAAAGTCAAGTTACTTGACATTGCTGCTTCTCTTCTGCTACTTCTTCCTCTCTATTAAGGAAACTACAGTTCTTTGACACGGTCTGACATGGCCCATTATCTAACTGGGCTCTTATTTTCACACCTCGTCCTGATTTTTAAGGACAGCCACTTGCCTTACTGTACCTTTAGATGTAATCACATGTAACTAGAGTCTGTGCTAAGCCAGTTCACTAAATACTCTACGGTGAAGTTCATCAGGCCCAGCCTACCACAAGTATTGAATTTAGCTAAGGCTGAGGCACTGAAGCATGAACTTGTTATTTAAGGATATTACTTCCAGCGTATCTACTGCTTGCTATGAGATAATTGTGAAAAAACACTAGCTAATGAACACTGCAATGCTTTTCTGTTACTAGGGCTGTGTTTTCTCCTATTGGTACTGTCAGTGGAAACATCATTCCTTTCTCTCCTCGATCTGTTTTAATGCTTTTATGTCTTTAATGTTTTATGTTGAGAAAGACTCTTTCCCTAAAAATATCTCCACTAATATCAATCCAGCAGTAACTCCACTGAAGTCAATGCAGCGGTACCTGTAGGAGAGAATGAGGCTTTTTAGGTATTCCAAAGGGCAAAATTGTTTTGCAGTACCTCCAGATTTTATTGCCTAGATCTATAGGCTTTTTGTGAAGTCCTAAACGTTTCCAGGTCCCCCTGTCCCTAGTTGTTTGTATTCGCCTTTCACGTTCTGATTTCACTGTTTAAAGGGCAAGGAAAGTTTACTGAATGGAAAGACCTTGGAGTCTACAATATCAAACAGCAGAGTGACCTCAAAGGAAAACATATTTCATTAAAAAGAAAAAAGAGTTTCCTTGCAAATCCAGCTTGTTTTACCCACCCAGATCTGTCTTTTTGCTGCCTCTGTGGTAACACATGTTTTATATGAATCTATATTAAGATGAATTTTAACTTACAAATAACTAGATACAGCTATGCAGTAGGAGGGAATTCCTACAAGATGATGTAAAGTTTTTTAAGCAGTAAAATTAAAAATAGCACATAAAACCTGACCAGTAGATTTGGATCTGAACCAAGGCAACACATTTGGGAAACATTATCAAGTTTATCAGGGGTAACATATCACAGAAAATCTGCTTCTGTTTATACGCCATTTATTATTCATTTTTGACATTTCCCTTTTTTCTTCAACCTTTTGCAAACCCTAAGCAAATATATGTTAAGACTTAACTGAAATGTGAGATAACAGACTGGCCTTTTTATTTCTTTTCCTATAAGACAAAAGCAGATCTGACTAGAAGCAAAAAATAAAAAATAAAAATCTATGAAGTATAAGTACAGGAAAAAAAAAAGTTGACAGAGTAGCACTGGTAATAAAGGAGAAATCTGTCTCACAATGAAAACCAAGAAAAACTGAAATGCCTAAAAAAATGAAACTAAGGGCCAAATTCTGTCCTTCCCTATGCTGTCTTGCATTTCGTGATGTATAAATAGCACTTTACAGACTGGGTCCTCATGCAAGCATACCATATTCATGATTAAAAAACAAACAAACAAACAAACAAAAACACTATTTTATTTATTTATTTATTTTTATGACCAGGACACCTGTATTAATAAGGTTATGCCATCAGAAACATTTTTGCCTATGGTTTTCAGAATGTTTGCAGATCAAAACTGTGCCCAGTTGCCAAGTCTAATTCAGGGAATAATGCAAACAGTTGAAGAAAATTAAATCTTGGTAAATGACCCAGTCACTCAGTTTTACTCAGAGAAATTTTCACTGATACCATTGCATCAAATTTTAAATTAGAATTTTTGTCTAAGAGTGAATAGCCATAACTTCTACTTGCTATTGATCTGTCTTCAAAATAAAAGTAATCATTAAAGCCAGTTTAAATCTGATCCAAAGTCAGCCAAGATGCAAGCAACCTTTCTACTGAATGCAATTCAAGTTGGAGTTCAATTAAATTTCAGTTCTTTTATGTTAGTCATTTGACCATCACTAGTTTGTGACTTTCTTTGGTGGATTCAAACGTAAAATATCAACATGTCTTTGAAAGCAGTTATTGACATTGGTTTGTTCTGATGTTCAGGTCTCCAGCTGAGGTGAGTATTTGTTATTCTATGCTTGGATGAATGAAACTTTTGGACTGGTTTCAGAAGCAGATCTTTCCTACATACATTCTACAATACACACGTATCAGCAAACACTCTTCACATGTCAAAGAAAGCAAACACAATATGGGGCATAAAATGGTGGAGACATTCATTTTAAAATGCAAGAACAATCCCAGAATATAATAATATAAACATATATTATTTAGGTTTTGTTTTAGTACAAGCTGCAGTTTTGAAAGTAGAGACCTTTTTTTTAGAATCTATGTAATAAAACTACTCTGTGATTTCATCAATTGTTGCATGTTGTTGCTGATGCAAATGCTTTATTTGAATAACTATTGAATATTTTCAATTGGACAGTTATTTATGATAATAAAAAAGAAGATTTATTTTTAGGATTCTTGTAATTACAGTGTACAATGACTGCAGATTCACACCCAGATGTTACGAAGGAAATTTTGGATAACTCTCCACTACTGTGGCAAAGCACGAAACTCATGTTTTAGCAAATGTAAGTTAACATGTCTTAAAACATAGTATTTAGAGGACATTTGTTCAAAGTGGATACAGATGTAAGAGACCAGAGAGTAAGTCAAAAGGAGTTCCTAGTAACCCAGTAAGGTTGAACTACTGAACCCTGTGGTGGAAATTAGCATTGCTGGTTATGCTGTCAGGTAGCTGAGTGCTACTAGAAAAAAAAGATGATTTATTAGAGCACATGAAGAAAAAGTTACAGCTTGTAAGAATGAAGAGGGTTTTTTCTTTGTATTCACCTTGGCAATTCAAAGGCTAACGACTTGAGCAGACTTTGTATCAGATCCTCAAAAATCAACTAAACCAATACGAAAACAAAATAATTTATTTTATATTGTTGCTTTTGTTGTCTATCATTGTTGCAGAAATCCCAGCACAGGACAGCTGGATGCTGCACTAGGCATTGCTCAAAGCAAAATTCCGGATATTGGGAATGCTTAGATGTGCAGTTGCCTCTCTATAGGATCAGTGTAAAAGCTGGTATTTCGTCCATGCCAGGATCTGGGCATTTCAGTCCAACCTAAGATCTCCATGGTCCACAGTGAGAAACCGAAAGACACTTCTAGATGGCTGATTCAGTCCATTCTAACATAAGAACTCAAGAAAGAATGAGGCTCTTCAGCAGTCTGTCTCTCCACAGTCTTTGGAGGACTGCACATAGGAATCTCAGGCAAGGCTGAGGCTGTTCTAAGTGGTACCCCTTGAAAGACCAAATGAAAATTAATGTTCTAACACCTACCACCTCTAGTTGTCAAGATGTGGCAGGCCAGACTCAAAAATCTATGCTTCAAATGGCCTATCAGGCCAAGCTGCACAAAGCCTAGGAAGAATTTATCCGCTTCAAACACAAGGAAAACTGTATTTTCTAATCTTGAAAAGAGATGATAAAAAAAAAAATAAATAAATTAATGCCATTAGAAAGAAGGTGAGATGATGTCTTTTTAGCAACTCTGACCATGAATTATTTTCATCCTGCTTTCAAGATCAGGGAGGTAAATGACCTGTCACTGCAGAGTCTAGAATGCTATCTTTCATTTTTATGCTTCTTGACCCATGAGGTCAGTAAAAGATGTCTCAGAGGAATTCTTCCAGCAGAAGTTTCTAATACAATTGTGATAAAATTGGATGAACACCTCAGGAAAAATGAACTTTCCAAACACACACACACACACACAAAGAAAAAACAGACTGACTTTCCAAAAAACTCCTATTTCATGGTCCTTTTATTTTACACAGAAACTACTACCTGGCATAAAAATAATCTGAATTAAACTGAAGACTGCACTATTCAGAGCTAAAAAACCATGAATGTTTGCTTGTTAGTCTTTCGTTGGTTGATTTCTATTAAGTATGACATTTCAAATTGTTCCTGGGGTCAGAGTTAAAGAGAGCACAGTTTTGTTTGTTTGTTTTAGTTTTTAGTTTTATTTCGTAAGTATGTAAGAACTGAAGAATATCAAACTTTCCAACATGAGCAACTATCAGTAGCTAGTGCTATGTCAAACTCTACCAAAACTGTTCTGTGTTTTCTCAGTTCTGTTACATCATGCCTCCAGATTCAATTTATTTGCATACTCTGGTAATTCCAGTACAGTAAAACTCCAGTTTCCATTTGGAAAATACATACAATAAGGAGGACTACTGGTGCTTGTTTGAAAAATAATCTTGTCTCAGAAGTAGTATTTTTCAACAAATTAATTTAAACTACTTTTCAGACAGCATACATTCGAGTGTTTTTATTGACTTCATTTAACCTACGCTGGACTGTGTTATTTAAAGACCTGGCCAACTATATCATGAATGACAAAAAATAGAGAAAAAATATTCGTCTTATTTGGTCTCAATTAAAGTAATTACAGTTGTACAACATATAATCAGAATAGTGGGTCTCCCTGTGAAGGTGAAACCACTGAACTAAAGAAATCTTCATTAGGTTTTTAAGCTTTCAAATTTAATAAAGCAAATGTCACTTTGACAGACTGTGTAAAACAAATGTGGCATTCACCTTGAAGTTTTAAAACACAGCTGCAAAGAATTGCATAAGTCAGTAGTTAGAAATAATCTTTCACTGTATAAATATTATAGATAGTATTATGAGTGTATGCTTGAGTATGTGTGATCCAAAATTAATCAGAAGAACAAATATGTACGTTTCATCTGATATACATAACACAAATCTCCACAAAATCCTTTAATAAGGTTGGCAAGGTAACAGAAGTTTTCTTTTTCTAAATGATTTTTTTTTTTTTTTATAGAGACATACTTTTTGGTTTGGTATTATATTGATACATTCAATATCTCAGTAACTATGACTATGTATACCTGCTCAGTGAAATTCATCTAAGAATCCTAATTCAAGTCCACTGTAAGGAAACATGTTTGGGAAGGTTTCTATTAAAGAGCCTTTGAGCTCTGATGCTGCATGCTATTTAAGCATTATGTGTTTAATAGTTAAAGTGCTTATAATTAACTACAGCCTTGTGTGCAAAAAAAAAAAAAAGAAAAGAAAAGAAAAAAAAAAGAAAAAAAATGGATTGAAACCATTTTGTTCCCAGACACCCTAAACCAAATCAAACACAAAAGATCATGCCATTCAATTTATAAAGACACAATTAGGAACTGCACAGAAAATTCTGACAGCAAAAACAAACAAACAAACAAACAAAACCTCACCATATAAAAACCACAGCTTTTGATTTAGAAATATATCTGAAATTATCAAACATTAATCTCTGTTGCAAAAACTGTATAAGGTCACTTTTTTTCAATAACCTTCTATAAACATTAACAACTGAAGTTTAGTTCCCACCTCTCTGAATTCACTGGAAGACTCCATTTTCAAGAATAGAGGGCAGATGGAGGCTGCATATGGGTAAGCTAAGGTAAGCCGCCCTGCATCCCCTCACAGGCTGCTTTACATTACACAATAAAGCTAAGCATCAAGTAGCAGAGGTTGTAGCCTGTCGGCCCTCAGGCAGCAAATGGAGTGGAAACTGAGGCTCCACACAGTGCTGTGCTGCTGTCACAGAAAGGGAAGTAAGGTTAATTAAGCCCTTAAACTCCTAAACCTTGGCATCCTAAAATCATGCCTGTAAAGAGACAAAGTTCTTCATTTGGAGTAGAATCTTTTCCTTGCCAAAGCCCTTACTCCATGTAAAGCTCCATCTAACATGATCCGACCCTGGGACATTGCCATGTCACACCACCCACAGGATAAGGTAATTTCTGAACTGCACAGTGACTGCATACATGCCAAGTCTTATGCTTTGTCTTCTTTTCATTATGGACCATCTAAACCTGTTGAGGTTGCTCATCTGCTGCTGCTATCCTCTAACTTCTTTTGTGTGTCTAAAGAAGATAGACAAATTCTTCCACATTTTTCAAGGCAGTAAGAAAGTATCTGTTTGCCATTTCACTAAAATTCTTGGAAATATTCTTTAAGTCCTAGGATTACAATGAAATGAATGCAGCATCAGAATAAGAACAATCACACGGGCTGTAATAGCAATTTTGATCCAAGTCACATAAAAAAATTCTACACTTCAAGTTCTGTTAGAAATTTTAAAATTGCAAGAGGAATGTCACAAATTTCTTAATATCCAAATCTATATATTTGTCACAGTCCAAATATACAAGACAAGAGTTTGGTAATTCCAGCTGGATCCCAAATTAAGATCAGTTGAAAATTCATGATGTATCTTCCTGTTAAACTAGGGATTAGTGCTTGGTTGGTTTATTTTTTAACTATATACTTACTGATTTTCTATAACATCTACTGCACTGTTCTTTTTAGTTTTAATTTCAAAGCAGTCAAGAGCCAGATCTCTGCAAGATTATCGGGTTATGTCATTGATCTGCACTAGCAGAAGACTCAATTTGCTCAGTAATAAGCAACTTGGGTCAAAGGCCACAACTGAAAAAAACACAAAGGGTATCATTTACACCCATGTCAATCAGAAACAGATCTTTTGCAATCAACTGAGTTACATTTGTGTCAAATCGATGCAAAGGAGAATAAGGTTTGCAGAATTTGGATTATTTGGCAGTCAGGAATTCACCTTTAGTCTATAGCAGGAAGCATCACAAACTACTAGGTTAAAATACTAGATCTATTAGATCTGCTTCTTAACCAAACCGGATTTTATTCAATTATTGATGAATCAAAATCATGTCCCTGTTTCAGCTCACTGTCTTCCATCACATCATCTAATGTGCTTCATGTCCATAGATTCTGGAATTTTGCATTAGAGATTTCATCTGAGGCAAGAAAATAGTAATGTGTCCTACTTTTCAAGGGAAAACAAAAAAAAAAACAAAAAAAAACCACTACAAACTATCCGAAACTGTTAACAAAATTTTTGGATAAGCGGGATTTTATATTTCTTGATTTTTTATGTTCATATTCATATCTCTTGACTTTTTATGCACTTTTAGTATTTCTAGAACACATGTAATTTTTAAAGCATATTCCCAACTATACAACCACAAAATGATTTCCAGGAAAGATTAAATTTGGGAACTGTAATTTTTTTTACAGGGATCTGGTTGGAAGAATTGTATGGGATACAATCCTGAAGAGGAACCCAGGGAAGCTGGTTGATTTTGAAGGATCACCTCATCCAAACTCAAGAATGGACCACCCTGATGAGCAGAAAGCCAAGCAAGGTGACAGGAGGCTTACATGGATGAACATGGCATTCCTGACTAAACTCAAACATAAAGAGGTAGAGTGCAAGAAGTGGGAACAGGGACAAGTGACCTAGGGAGAATACAGACACTGAGTGTGCAGGGTTAGGGTCAGGAAGACCAAAGCCTCTCTGGAGTTAAATCTGGTCAAGGACATGAAGGCCAACAAAAAGGGCTCCTACCAGTGTATCAGCAGCAACAGGAAGGCTACAGAAAATGTATGCCTGCTGCTAAATGGGGTAGGGGACCTGGTGACAAAGAATGTGGCCAAGGAACTCAATGCCTTCTTTGCCTCAGTCTTTAATGGTAGGATTTGTCTTCAGAAATCCCAGGCCCCTGAGACCAGAAAGTCTGGAGCAAAGACTTATTCTTGGTGAAGGAGATTCAGGTTAGGGAACATTTAAACAAATTGGACATACACTTGTCCATGTGACCTCATGGGAAGCACCAAGAGCGCTGAGAGCTGGCTAATGTCACTGAAGACTGGATGAAAGCAGATGTCACTCCTTAATTCAAGCAATGCAAGGAGATGATAGAGAACTACAAGCTTGTCAGCTTCACCTGAATCCATGGGAATCTGATGGGACAAATCCTCCTAGAAACAATTTCTAAACATAAAAAAGGACAAGAAGTTGCTTGGAGTAGTCAGCATTGACTGATGATGTGGAAATCATGTCTGATGAACCTGATAGCCTTCTATGATGAGATGACTGGCCTGGTGAATGAGAGAAGAACAGTGGATGTTATTTATCTTTACTTCAGCAGGGCTTTTGACACCACCTCCCATAACATCTTCATAGACAAACTGATGAAATACAGATGAGATAGAGATGGTGAGGTATATTGAGAAATGGCTGAACTGCCAGGCTTAAGGGGTTGTGATCAGTAGCACAAAATCCCTCTGGATGCCAGTCACTAGTGGTATACCCCAGTGGCTGATACTGGGGCTGTTTTATATCTTCACCCACAGGAATTTTGCAGATGATACAAAACTGGGAAGAGTGGCTGATACCCCAGAGGCTTGTGCTGCTATTCAGGGGGAGAACTGGACAGACATGAAGTTCAATAGATGGAATTGCCAAGTCTTGCACCTGGGGAGCAATAACTCCCTCCACCAGTACAGGCTGGGGGCCAAGTAGCTACAAAGCAGCTTGTCAGAAAACAAAAACAAAAACAAAAACAAACAAAAACAGGCACCTGTTGGACAGCAAGATGCACATGAGTTAGCAATGTGCCCTCACAGCAGAAAAGGCTGACAGCATCCTGGACTGCATGAGGAGTATCACGAGCAAGCTGAGGAAGGTGATCCTTCCCCTCTACTCAGCACTGGTGACACACATCTGGACTGCTGGTACCAGGTCTAGGCTTCCCAGTACAAGAAAGACATGGACTTACTGGAGTGAGTCCTGTAAAAGGCCATGAAGATGATTAGGAGACTGAAGAATCTGCCATATGAGTACAGGCTGAGAAGGCAGGGACTGTTCAGCCTGGAGAAGAGAAAGCTCAAAGGACTCTTACCAAAGTGCACAAACATCAGATGGGTGGCAGTAAAGAAGACAGAGCCACACTCTTCTCAGTGGTGCCCAGTGACAGGCAAAAGGCAACGAGCACAAACTGAAATTCATGAAATGGTGCCTAAACGTATGAAAAAAACAAACTATTTTTTTGCTGTAAGTGTAGCCAAACACTGAAACAGGTTTCCCACAGAAGTTGTGGAGTTTCCATCCCTGGAAATATTCAAAACCCATGTGGGCAAGGCCCTGAAAAACCTGATCTAGTTCAACCTGCTTTGAGCAGGGGGGTTGCACTTAATCTTCAGAGGTCCCTTCCAACCTCAACTACTCTGATTCCATGACGCCCTTGGATCATATTGTTGTTTAAACAGCACATTTTTCTTTTGTATTTCTCGTTGTTCTTTGAAGCGCTGTTTTGCAAACTTGTAAACTGGAAGAAAAAAAAGATACTTGCCTACATTCACATGGGTTTTCTGTAGGGGTTGTAGAGATATTTAAACATGAATACAGAGCCCTATATAGCGAAAAACAGGTATGGGATGGAAGAAAGATACATTTCCCAAATGTATGCATACATCTACTGGCATTGTATTTTGTACTAATATATTGATTGTGATAAACTTCTCAAGAAGGAAATGGGAGAGGGGGAAGAGACATCATTTGATATGATGAATTTATGTCCTACTTTGTTTAATTCAGAGTAAATGTAAGAACACAAGCCATCTTATAGACTATTTACACCTTGTTTCCAGACTAAGTTTGGCTGAAATACCACAGACAAAGCAACACAGAGATGACTTTTTGTGGCTTTGTAAATGCCTGTATACATGGAAAACATTAAATAATTTATCCGTGGCCTATCACATACCAGTAAATATAATCTTACCAACTATGCTTTGTGACAGCCACTTAGTAGTAGCAGCAAGCTTAGAAGTCATAAATTACACTTCTGAGTTGAGATTAACCCCACTCATTTATTTGCAGCAGCAAATTCTGGTCTTCTACCACAAAACAAGCCCATTTTTTAAGGCTATTCTGTCCCAAACTAGTCACATGTATTTATGCACATTCTGCAATGCTCTCATTATGAGGCTTAAATATTTACCATATTACAAAATGTGTATTCTTACATAAAGATCAGCCAAAGTAACAAGAAGCACTGACAAAATGGGGATCAATAACTGTGACCATCTTCTGAAAGCAATTCATTTGCACTTATCTTAAGATTAAATAAATCATCCTCTGGTGATCTTATTGATTATAAAGGCAGCCTGAAATGGCCACCACAGCCTTGGATAACTAATGTGCAGTTATAAATTTCATGGAAAGGATTCATCTCCTCTATTTGGTAAAGCTGTATCATCAATTTCCCCTGGTCAAGATGACAGACAAATGACACTAGCTGTTAAAAAATCCAGGAACTATTTAACTGACTTGAGGTTATATTGTTCTAGCATGCAAGCGAAACACTTTAAATGCTTTTTAAAGAAACTATAAACTGGATGCATAAAGGTGAGCCTACTATATCTCAGATACAAAACTTTAATGTAATCTTTCTCAACTTTTTAATGTTGTCTCTAAATATAGACAGTGCCAATGCTTATTGTACCAAACTTTTTATTATTTCAAACAAAGTTCTGTACAAAAACATCACAGCAGGCAAAGAAATTCAGTGGCTTCAGCAAACAGCACATGACAACTCGCAGAATGCTTTAAAGTTTACATTTTTATTATACAAGTGACAAAGAGCTTTCCTCTGGGCTACTTAAAGACTTCATTGTTTGACAAATAATTGCAGGTGAGCATTTATTAACTTCAGTTACCAAAAGTCAGCAGAATGACCTGTAACCCACCTAGATTTACCTAACTGAAAGTGACTATGAACAAAACAGGATTTTCCGTAATATACATTTGTAAATGTCGCCCCATTAAAAATGGAGTTTGTAAACAGTGGATTTACTACTATAAAACAGCAGTGTGACGACTGCTCCAGAAAAAGAAAAAAAAACTGCTAGCAATTTCTAATTCTGTTCCTGACGACAACATGGTGACCTGCTACAACTGCAGATCTATGAAATGAACTCTACAGCTGCAGTGCTATCGTGTAACATTACATGTGTAACATTAGCTTCTGTGAGTTTTTATAAGATTTGACAAACCTCATAGTGGTAGTTCTGCTCAGAAACAAACTCTAAGGCAATTCCTATTCCAAAGAACTTACAATAGTAATACTGTTTAAGGACTGAGTTCAATGACTAAATCTGTAACAGTGCAGCTGAGTTTTAGCAGACCAAATGCATCTTCAAAGTCTTATGGGTAATGTTCCAGAAGTGAAATGCATGAAAATTCCAGTGACAGCACACAAACCCTGATTGATGTACACAAGAATAAACAACTACAAATCTGAATCTGTGCACAAGCACTGGAGTTTTCATGCAGACATGCAAGCAAATTACACAATTGAACACATTTTAACAATGTGACCTCTGCAAGAATATGTACAGCAACTGCAGATCACTCAGAAAAGACACTTAACAGAGCATGAACACTTTGCTGCTTTTGGCAAAATGTTTCTATTCCATTTACTGGAAAAAATACTAGAAAGTAAGAACAAACAACTCAGCGAGTAACTCAACTCCATGAAGCATCAATCACATCTAGAAAAACAATGAAGAGCAGTCAGCTGAAACATACCTCTGTGTGGATTCTGAATCAGCTGATGAATATTACTGTCCAGGAAATTGATGGAGTGCCTAAGAACAGCTCAGGTCTTGAAATTTCTTTATTTCATCCCTAGTCTGATGAGGCCAATTTGACACTAGGAAAGTTTACTGCTACAGAAGAGTGTTCTGCTTTATACAGTTTTGTATCAGCAAAAAAATTATTTACCAGGCAGAGCTGTCTCTAACAAATAATGCTTACCATGATATATTTACACTGACAAACCCTTTCTTCTTAAATCAAGGCATCAGTTGGACTTAATGATCTTGGAGGTCTTTTCCAACCTAAGTTATTCTATGATTCTATGATTAACATTTTCCCTTACCTTTCTAAATGTAATAAAATTATACAGAATTTTCAAAATCTAGCAAGGGTCTTGAACACACTTTATGTTTATTTATATTGAATCTGAAAAAGAGTATTAATTTCCTCAATGGTGGAAAAGTACAGGCTACACGTATTAAAAGAGGCAAGATGACCTCTTTTGCAATGCATTTTTGGATGTCAGCCAGCAAATAATCCTTAAAATTAGATGGATGTCCACTCATTATGAGGAAAGACAACATATTTAATGAGGGTAATGAACACTCAGGTATTCTTCTATTCATACAATTTTACTTTCTCTTTTATTAACTTTCTCCTTCTTTAAAGTTCCTTTTCTATGGCATCTCTGACATTTCAGTTTATCTGATTTTCATTTTTGTCTTCACTACTACTTACTTCTCTGGAAGAGAAGGCATTTAAGGATTAAAATGCACAGATAAACCGTTGTAGCTGAAGTATCTAAGTAAAAAAGTATTTTAAAAGTCAAAAGATAAAGGCTAGCATAAAAACTGAGGCTGCACTATATAAAGTCAGTCAGGTTATGACTACAGGTTCATATGTGAAGAAAATGGTTATGTAAATACACACAAGTATTAACATCAAACAGTATTAAATTATGTAAACATACACATCTTCTGTGGTCAATACAAACATCTACTTGTCTCAGGATACTACTGCAGCATAGCTCGGATTTGTTTTGAAGTAGATTCATCATTCAGGTGTTTTGTAGTGAACCTAGAAATTATAAGTTAAAACAGTACTTAATAAAATAAACAGGGGCTAAAAAAAGTCTGAAAACTTCATTGGCTGTTTTTGAAATCAATACAGTTCAATTATACAACGACACTTGTATATTCCTTTACTCACTGATCACTGGAATTTAATTTCTAACAGTCTGGTGCTCTTTATCTTCTAATTACCCTTTGCAATAAATTATCCCTTGTTAATAAGTGGAGAATTGTGAATAAATCCTGGCCTCAAGCCAACAGTCACAGTAACTTCAGCGTAGCAAGTGTGTCAATTTAAAAGATGGGTCTGCAGTCAAATACAATGTCTGTGATCTGGCAGGAAACTGAAGTCAAATCATCTTATTTCAAGAACAGCTCTTGATACTGTCTATGACATTGTCTTATTTTTTTGGCAGAATTCTCCTCATTTTTTTTTCCAGTTAAAAGCCTCAAAAGAAATACAACACATGGAAAGAAATAAGAAATAGGGTAAAAACTACTAAAAGGATTTAGGAATCTAGTCTGAATTTTGGCAGAACCTAAAAGCTTAATTTTAAGAAGCTTTCTTAAAGGTCCCGTACCCTTGCATCTTATGATGTACCATCACACAGAGAATTTTTTTTTTTTTTTAAAACAGTAGTTTGTTTGGTTCTGAGTTACACTTCTGGGAATATCCTAGGACTGAAGAGCTTTAGTGCACTTCTTCCATTTAAGCCCAAACACATTCTCCATTGTGTATGTTCACAGGGAAATCAAAAGACATCTGATACCTGTAGGATTTAACTCCATATCAATTTCAATTCAAAAGACATGATAAGCAAAAATGGAGGTGGTTATGGCTGTAGTTCTCACTCTATTTTAAATATGAAGAAATTGGGAGAAAAAAAAAATAAAAGAGGAATTGTTAAGGCTGAATCAAACAATTATTCCATACATACCTGAGAGCATTCAGAAGTCCTTCCACAGTGTCAGGTGGCTGTTCCTTTAAAACCTTTATGCATCCCTTCATCTGGGAACAGAAGCATGCCACTATTGAACAATAATATATAAATTGCACTAGCTGAAAACAAGGAAAAATTTCACCAAAGATATGCAGCTTTTTTTCCTACTGAGTGTTAATGCTGCTTTATATGATACACTAAAAAGTGTATCTGATTTAAAATTATTTTAAGTTAAAAACTTAACTTTTGAGAAAACTTTAATACGTATCTGTAGATACTAAATTACAAATCAAATGTAGATATTTTAACTCACACATAATTTCTCCATTTCAACTTAAAAATTCAAGAACAGCTGACATGCTAAAAAAAAAAGAGACAGTTCTGTATCACTGCTGTTAGGAACTATCAGAAGAGATGTTTCAACTTTGACTTTTATTTTTATACTTGCACACAAAGAAGTAATTTTCAGTATTCAGTTTGTGGTTGTAAATGGTGATAGCTTACGGTTTGTTTCATAACTAGTGGTTTCTAACTTCATCTGAGACGAGAAGTCCCTGATGTTGATTTTAAACATTACAGTGAAAGAACATCTGCCTTGGAGACTGTAAAAATCAGGCTGAGAACACTGTCCAAATTTACAAAAGAGAAAATGAAGCAGACAAAGCAGACATAGAACTCATCTGACCCAAAGTACAGACTCCTTATATAGTCCATAGAGAGACATAATAAATTACTCTAACCTATTCAGAATATACTTTCACATGTAGTGAATCGTGCTCTGGAAGTACCTATTTCTTCCCATTGCTATGCAGACATCTAATAGCTATCCAGAAGTCAATCTAGATAAATTCAATCTTATTTAAAATAACAGGCAAAGACATGGCACAGCCAAGATTTGATCCTTTTAATTTTCCAAGTCACATTACAGTGCTAAATCTACATGCCAGTATTTTCTTTGTAGCTGTAGAGCAACTCTGCCGTATTATGGAAGTGGATGATTAACTGAAGTCAGGGTCCATGTATTTGCCAATAAAAATTATTTGGAAAATGTAACTCAGCCTCCTGCACAAAGACCAGCCTAATAATCACTGATCAATGTTCAGTTGGCTTATTTCTACCTGTACGATAAAACTAGCTATGCAGATAGCAGATCATATAATTCTCAGGGTAGCAGCACATGTATTGTTAAGTGACAAAGTTACTTCTGAACCAGAGAAACTCAATGTTGGCATGTAGTATGCAGTACACGTCGAGATGCTCCATCAGATCAGACAAACTCAAAAGGGATAAAAATTCAAGCCATTCATTTCCATTTTTGTTAGAATCAGAATCCTTAAAACAGTCAAAACAGAGAAGCTCTTAGGATATCTAAGCTAGGTGCCTATAATTAACAGCTTGAAATATAGTCTCCAGCCTGGAAAGAGTAAGGGAAGGGTAATTTGTTCCACTGTCCCTAAACTCTTGAAATGGCTCCCAAGAAGTCACTAGCTGGGAGAATAAAATTGCTTTTCACAGGAAAACAAATGCATCACCTGAAATATTGTAGGATTTTTTTTTTTCTTAAGAAGAATTCCTAAACTAACTCAATACAGTAATATTTAGGACCACGTACTCATTTTTAAAAACTGAGTTGTACATTTCCTGCCTCCCGTTTATATTAACAATCCTGTAAGATTACAGGACTTTAGGATAAATGTGAGAAACAGAGTACAAACACCATATACTTGGTCCTGCGCAAATTTTTACTTGTGTATTCTCTGTAGGCAAGAGACTGAATTTGAAGTCAGGAAGTCTGCATTCAATTCCCAGACTTCATCTGCTGCATGACCTTGAGCAAATCAATTCACCTTTTTGTGAAATCCCCTTCCCTCTGTTAAGCAGAGTCAAAGAAGAAATGTGGTAAAATACTGGTATCTGCAGATAAAAAATGCTAACAAAAACTCAGTGTCATGGAGCACAACATATATATATATATTATATATATATATATATCTTTTGAAGTAGGCTGTCTTGTAAAGGGAAAGATTTAGCTTTTTTTTTTTCCATGAATTACAGCTTATTCCTGCTGAAAGACATGGTTCATGAGATTTAGGTTTGTAAAAACATGTAGCACAAATAGAATACTTTTTTGTGTGTGCTTGCACTATCTCAGATGAAAAAAATAAGGTTAATTTTACTGTGACTGGTCATGCCAGAACTAAAACTGAAGGCTCATTATCAACATAACAACAATAGCATTTCAGTTCTGTTACTTTAGATCTCAGACAAAGCAGAGACAATGTGGAATAGCTGCTTATTTACAGAACTACAGCCAAAGATGAGCGTTTCAACACAAAGAGATTATATGATTAATAAAAAAATTATGACCACAGAACTTAAAGGGTAGCTGTAATACGAAATTATTTTAGTGTAACCATACAGTTGGCAGAAAAGCAGAGTTAACAAAGACAAATGGGTACCTGTGTCTGAGAGAAAATACTGATCCTTATTTTAATTTCAAACAAGCTGATATATGAAAGTACACAGGTGAACATAAATTCTAAGTTTTGCCATTCAAAAATAATTAAAATGATTGATACAAAGTCGTAAGCTTGTGCTGAAAAAAATCTGCAGACTAGCGTTCTCAAACCTAGGGAGTATTAAAGAAAAGTAATTCTTACATCAATCTTTGATGTCTTTGAGAAAGCTCCCACAGGATGAACATGATCATAGAGAATAATAACTCCCACCATTACTCGCATGCAGAACATAAGAGTCTCTTCACTGGTGAATCTACTCCTGTACTCTCTGAAAAACAGAACAAAAAAAATAAGTCTTTACTGTTTTTAACTTGACAGTTTTGCAAGCCAGACTATGAATGTGTGAAACCTTAACATCGTACTTAAAGGTAGTACAAGAAGAAGAATCTTATGCAATTTAAAGATCTGTAAAATTTTGCTAAGTCCCTGCCAATTTAGAAAGAAGTTCAGAAAGCTAATAGGTATGTAAATCTGTTCTATCAACTCTTCACAGTTCAGCTCCTCGCTTCTGTGAAGCCATCAGCCATGTTGCTGAAGACTTCCATAGTTCATGAAATATGATGGAAACTAATTGCACTTCTGTTTAATCTTAGAAATACAACGTATTGGGATCTCAAAGGAAAGCTACTTTTTTGCTTAAATTCCTGCTTTGAAACAAGTAACATTTAGGTGCGATCTAATTTTAGCAGCTAGTAAGCTCAGGGCTTCACCTAGGTGAATCATTGTCATTGCTCTCTTCGAAGTACATAGGCAACTTCAACAAATCAAGTTCACTAAGCGTCTAAAATGTGGAGAAACACTGTATGGGACTTGACTGAACTCATTCCAAAGAGTTTTTCTGTGACTTCTCAATTCCATAGGCATATAGATAGCACAGTTAAGTCAGTCCCTATCAGCTCTAATACTTGAAACCATCACAAAACATCTCAAATTATGTTCAAAATAGTCCCTGTGTATCATCTGCAAAAGTGCCACTTGGAATAGCCAAAATCTGGCCTGCTAGTAATTTAGCAGAATGGGCAACCGAGAGACAGTAGTTGGCCTACGACTCTGGTTAGACAACACACAGATACTGAAGCCTATGCACTTAAGATTACACTTGTATGTTAACCTTTGTTGTAATAGAGACTGACCGTGTAATTCCTACCTAACAAAATTCAATGCTGATTCATGAAAAATATCCTAAGGTGGTTAAACTAGGAGGCAAGGCCTTCTAAAAATGGATCATGCTTTGCATACCTATGTGATAACAACTTAAGGCAAACAGGAATTCATTTGGAAAAAACTGTGCTTATTACAGGTAGAAATATACAAATAAATACAGTACAAATTCACTCATACAAGAAAAACAAGATTTAAGGTAAAACTTACGGTGTTTCCAACATGACTTTACATACACTAGCCATAGTACTTAGACAGTCCGTTGTATTTTCAATTGGCAATGTTTTGTTCTAGAAGGGTTAAAAACAGCCATTGTTCAGTAAACCAGCTTGTAAAATTAAAATTAAGAGTATCTGTGCATTTCTCCCTTTTCTCCCCTATTACCTACTTCTGATACAAAGTGTGTAGTTGCATTACTGAGTGTTTTCAGCATTGGTGTGGCTTCTGCATAGAACAGGGACATCCTATTGGCCATTTCATTGTTTACTTCATTCTCAATGTCTAGCTGATGAAAACATGAGAAAAAAAATAGTTAGTAAAACTCTTAAAATCTTGGCAGCAGCAAGAAAAAGATACAGTACATGCTCATATCAGCAAGCAGATTGTTGCGTGAATAGTTCCAGCCTAATCACTTCATCCGGACTGCTGATTAACTCTCAGTGTGAAGGACAGAACATGACAGCTAGCAAATCAAAGGAAAAAGCATTACCACAAATGGTGGAAAAGCACACAAAATGATAAATACCTCAGCGTGAATAGCAGATCAGATTTTATTTACTTACATGCATGTTGTTTATTCTGTTACGACTTATTGTCCGCCTATAATAACTGAAGTCATTCTGAATTGCTGGATTTCTCATCTTAGGGAAAGACAAATAGGAAGTAATCAGTTCCAATTCAAAATATATGGAAAAAATTAGCATGTATTAAAAGATGTTAACCTTAAGTTCATCAAAACGAAGAGTAAAATGTAAGATTTCTGCAAACTCTTTAGCCAGAGCCTGTTCCCGTTCCAGGTGTTGAGTTGGAGTATAAGGTGGGCATGTCAAGGACTCCAACAAGCTTTGCAGGGCTTTTTCTAAATAAAAAGAATAGAAGCACAGCTTTTATTCAGTCCATATTATGACAATTTTTTACATAAGTATCTAAAAATACTTTGTTAAAAGGGAAGGAACCCTTTGAATATGCAGAGCCCTAACAGGAATGCTCTTCCTTTCTATTCTAAGGTGAGAAACATTAGTCAAAGACATCTGCCTCTTTAAGCTCTCTGACATTTTCTCTCCACTTTGTATCAGTGAGCTCCTTTCCCTTACTTCTCTTTTTCCTTTCTAACACCCTTTATCTGGGATCCCTGTCAAAAATTGTACCAAGAAAGCATTTTTCCTGTATTCAAATATCCCGCCCTCTCTCTTTCATCTTCCTCAATTAGCCATCAACACAGTACAGAGATTGTTCTGGCATCT
>VXAA01001623.1:218604-260718 GCA_013399115.1 Anseranas semipalmata
GGGGTTGGAACTAGATGATCTTTAACATCCCTTCCAACTCAAACCGTTCTATGATTCTAAGAAATCTGTATATTTCCATATACAGATTCTATTAGCAAATTTTCATACAGAAAGCACAAATTTTAGCTCTGGAGAGAAAAGTAATTCCACTGGCTCCATCAGAAATAACCAGAATCTGATAATTCATCCATGCCATGAATACATGGCATTTCATTGTTATACAAGATCTATTCAATATTTTGGATGGGGCTTCTGATTTAAAGAAAAAAAAAGGGTGGAGGGATCAGGACCAACCATAGTCCATTTGTGGATGCATTATGTATTTCAGATACTTAGTGGAGTTGGAAGGTAGAATCAACATTTTTTTTCTTAAAATAGGATTTTTTTTTTTGAAACAAATGACGTAACAGCAAAAAGGTATCTACCTCATCCTTCCCGAATTGTGCATTAGAAAAAGCATAGACACTGCTACATATGTAAGACATCAGTCCTCAGAGGACAAGATTAAATATACAAGAATGGATATTAAGCATTTACCAAGACAAAGTCAAATGTAACAATATCTCAGCGATTAACTTTTACGAAGATTTTTACAAGTCAGTACTAAAAGGAGTACCTCCAATCCATACACGCTTTCTAAATCTGAAATGCAGACGAAAAGCACAGAACTTTACTGCATCCTGCTGAAGTCCTCTTACAGGTCTGTCACCATGACACTGATTTTTCCCCTTCCAATTGGCACATGATTAGACAAAAAGCTAGTTTATGTCCTTGAAAAAGACAAAGCATTACTTTCAACTACAGTGAATAATGTATTTCAGAGAGTATGAGAATCTGTCATATCCCATACATGAAAACAAATGGTACTATGTAGAAAAAGTATCCTACCCACCTTATAAGGCAAAATTCCAGGGTACACTGGATTTTTGAATTTCGTCTTTTCTAAATTAGCCATAATGAAATGAAGCTCTCTAAATTGTTAGTATCTGCTATGGGCATGACGCTGTTCCAGGGAAATAAGTATGAGGCTTCCTTGTTTGCTGCTCCCTTCAGCTCCGGGACGGATGTGGAGTGGACAGCCTCAAGAGAAGAGGTAGAGCATGAGCTCTCAGACTAAACCACAACTTCTTGCTTAGGGCATTCACTGAAGTGCAGGAGACAAATTTAATCTCCCTCAGGCTGGACACAGATTACATCTCCAGCCTTCCTGCCTGTGTTGCAAGGGCATTAATTAATATCCTATTGTGCAAAAAATGGGCTGTTGCTCTGCTGCCAGACATGTTCTATTAATAGACACTTTTAATCATATATGAACTCAAAACTTCATGCATCTTTCTGGGGATGGTGGGGGAGGAATACTGGAAAACAAGTGTCCTTGATTCTTTGGGGAGGGATCAGCTAACAAGCCCACTTTTCCACATTTAGGAAAAAGGGAAACCTTTTCAGGTTTTGAGTTCAGAGAATTTGGTCTTACAAAAGATACTTGTACTCGGGGAGAGGATGGGACTGAAAGCGTCACTAAAGACATTTCCTGCCAAAAACTTATAAGCTTTCCAAAGCATATTATAAAGAGCTTTAGTCCTTCGAGTTCAAAACAAATTGCTGTTACTTCAACCTTCAAATTATTTCCAAGAATTCATGCTCAAATACTTATTTACTTTGCTTGAAAATTGGGCAGTAGTAATTTTACAATAGATTTCTGCAAAAAAAGAGCATTCATAAGCTGCTACGGAAAGAGCTTCAAATACCCAGAATTCATTTATCTGTTACTAATGTAAATAAGGTGAAGATCTAAGGAACAAAATATTTCTTGAAGGGACAAAATCAATTTCAAGAGAATTCACCCTATGGACTAACAACGAAAGCCATCATTAGCTGTGAAGACCATAAACTCTTGTCATGCACTCACTCTTCCTAACAACATTTTTTTTGAGTTAAGAGCAAAGGAGGAATTAAAACAAAGTGTAAATTAAAGCAACTTATCCTTACAATAAATTGCCTAAGAAGTATGTGTTAATTAAGGGTAATAAGGGAAAACAGTGAACTAAGAGTTTACTGACTACTATGCTGACCTTACTGTGTAGTTTCTTAACTGACCTAAGATATCTAGATCTGTTCAGACGCTTGTCATTCTCTCCTGCATTTCTGTTCTTATTCATGTGCCTCTGCTAGGGCTCTTCCAACCATGTAGTCATCCAGATCACTCTGATCTGACTGAAAGAATAGCAGGGGAAAGAAGCAAGCTGATATATATCTATATCTATTTTGGAACAGCTGGTTCTTAGTAAGGTCATTTTCCCATGTAGTTATCACTCATGACTGGTGCAACCATGTTTGTACATGTTAATTGTAGCACAAGGATATGAGACTATGTGGCAAAGCATCAGGGATCATACCCCTTTGGAGCAGCACAGATTTAGATCAGCTTAAATTGATTGTCGAAGTGAATTTAACACTTATATTCTTTTTGTACTTCCTTTATATAAACACATATTACTTTTGACCAATATCAGCACATAAAGCCTCTGATTCTTGAGGTATGGAGTTAGATCACATCTGTTCTACTTCTGCATAGCAGGAAAAAGTTTTTTGTTTTTTGTTTTAAACAATATTTGTATGGCATATTATATACATAGCAGGAAGAAGTATGTCACACACCTTCTTTTCAGGTACAATAAATTCCAAATGAAGAACAGCACAAAATACCATGGCAGGAATATCCAAAAACTCTGTAAACATTTCAGAAGTAGTGCTGATAGATTTACTTTGAGATTTCAGTTTACTGCTAATGAAAAAGTGCACAAAAACTAAAAAGCAATATCCTGATGCAAAAAATGAAATACAGTAAATGCATCAACTCAACCCCTCATTTGAAAAGGGACATTCTCCAGAGTATTTCCTGTGTTTTTATAACGTTCAGTATTAATTCTTACAGTTGAACGCAGCAGAAACCTCTCCGGGATACTTATACTTGCACAGCAACATTTTCAAGGAAGTTATTGAACAACAATTACTTCACTAACACTTGAAACGATAGTTTTACCTACTTAACTTTGGTTTAGTCATTTTAAACAATCTAAAGCAGAGATGAACACAGGCATGATTTTTTTCCTCAGATGAAGATGTCAGAATAGGTGTTGCACAGCTGGAATAAATCCTTGTGGACAGAGAGGGACACTACATTTCTACAATCAAGCTAATTCTTCCTTTAAGCCTCTCATCTAAGATCCATCATATGAATCTAGCTGGAAGATTAATAAATATTTAAAGAGTTTGGCAGCTTATCTTTTTTATACAGTATATTTGAAATTGAGTGAAGGAAGTCTGTGATAGTCTTATACTAATTGTGAGCATAATAAGTACAGTTGAAACTGATTTGCTGAAAGGCTTTAGCAACACAGAAAAGGAATTTTTGCTCTCCTTAAAATAGGTACCTAACCTGTCTGTATTAACCTGGATATTAGAGATTTTGTTTGTATCTATGTGCATCTATGTGTGTGTGTGTGTTCCTATATATTTTGCTTTTTACGTGTCAATGTAAAGTACAAGCTACCTCACTCTACAGCCTAATACAATCTAGGGGGAGAAAAAAGGAAATAATTGTGTAAGAAAACATTTGTCTCTACAGTAACCTTAACTCTGTCTTATTTTAAATTTATCAAATCAAAACTTTGTCTTCTAACACACACCTGCAATGTTCAACAACTACAGTGACTGGAAAAAAAAAAAACTTTTGAAGAAAGAAGAAACAAAATTCCTAACTCAGTCTGCAAACATTTTAAGTCATTTGTGGAGAAAGAAAAGAATAAAATTTCTGGCAACTGTCCTATTCTATAAGGAAGCACTACACCACATTGTCCCTGGTTTTATATCCTGGAGTGTCAGCAGCTGACCACACTAAGGGTTTTTCACAGGAGAACTGTAAGTAATAAAGTTCTCATCTTAAAAACCCGACTAAACTTATCTTTTCTTTGTAACACAAATGATAACATCAAAATATCTGAGACTTCTGCCTCCATGAAACCATCAAAATTGATTTTACATTAAATAAGACACTCTTCCAAAGCTTTGGAAAGGCTTTTTATTTTTATTTTTTTAAACTTTTTTTTTTTTTTAACTTTATAAGGCAACCTTTGCAACTGCATTAGTTTCTAAGAGTATTTCTTATTGCTGACAGCAGGTATGCAAGAACAGAAGAAAAAAACAGCACACTAATTATTTGACTTTTCTCAATAAGTTTGATACAAATATTGATAGGTCTTTGGCTACAGTGAATGTACTTGGAAATATCTGAATTTACAAACAAAAAAAATTTCAAGTTTTTCATTACAATCTGCATACAGTCACTTTACAATCGGTTTCTCAATTATAACTATTTACGTGCCTCATACAGCACATATATCATCAGAACTGTCTACCAGATACATGAAGATTGCAGTATGTGCTAACATGTTAACATGTGGTTGTACGTTTGAGAATGCATGAGGAACATCTCTGTATTTTGGCATAGCCCTATCTTGTTCAACAAGGTATCAAAAACTGATCCCAATTCCAGATTGGAAATACAGTGGATTTATCTTTAGCAACTACACCTCAGAGATACAAAGCTGAAGGATTTTTAGAGAAGACCTCTGAATAATCAGCTCTAATGACCACTTTCACGGACTGAATTTGAGCTGAAAACCTAAGTCCACAGAAAGTCACACGGCCAGCAAGCATGCATGCAGTTAATGGCATCTACAGCCATTAACTGGAGTGCGCTTTTACGCCGTTCAATGGCTAAGCCCCTGCAGTTACACAGGTTTCATTCCATATAAATCCCCAGGACTTTATTCCAATCTCTAGGTAGCTGTGCCTGACAAGTGTGTGTACGCTTACACCAATCACTTGCACTTCCCTTGGGAAAAGGTGCTTCACCCCACTTCTGTTCTTGTTGGCAGTGCACTTCTGGGAAGGCAATAAAATAGGTATTTTCCCCTCTCACTCCTACAAGGCCTCCCACTGTCAGGCCACCTGTTTCCTGCTAAGTCTGCAGTCCCGGTTAGCAGGACTTTCCTACAACACAGGACATGATGGGACTGATTAAACCTGAAAGCTCAAAGCAGCTGAAAACCTTTGTAATAGCTTGGCACACTGCTCTGCTGAAGTATTCTGAAGTTTGATAGGAAAAATTACACGAGTCTTTGGATAAAGGTTTGACATCTCAGTTTTACAATAAAGTTGTCAAATTATATAGACAGAAGTGAAAAAAAGGATAGATGGCTTGCAGTACCTTTCTCTAAACCCAAACCAAACAATTAACTTTTTCATAATTTAAAAGTGATCCTTCATAATGTGGTAAGATCTAGATGAGAAGATTAAGGTATGTACAAAGTTATATTCATACACTCCAGTTCTGATCCAAGAAAGCATGTTTGAACAATTTCAAAAGATTTAAATGCACTTAAATGACTTTTTGAACCAGTAATTCCAAGTGCGCATGCACACACAGTCTCTTATCATGTCAGTATTTTTTTTCAGAAAAAATAATTTAGGAATAAATTATTCAAGAAAACTATTTCAAGGTGATAAAATTGATGCCTACTCATCTGAAATTCTCCCTTAAACCATGCTTCAAAATGAAGTTATTAAAAAAGCGACTTCTCTGAAAACACTTTGTTTGTTCTTTAGATTAAAGATTTTAAGAGACAAAACATTACACACTGTTAGCATTTCAAATAAAAAGCATTTCACGCAAGTAATGGAGTAAGATTAAACCCATATTTAAGGACTTGATGACCAGTTTTCAAAACAATGTCTAGAAGTACATGCAGGAAAACTGTAACCAGCGGAAGTGAAATAGCTTTGATTCAGATACAGACGTGACAAGGAAATTAGAATGCGAAACACTATTTGCAAACTGATAAACATGCAATTAAGAGAGATGCAATCAAGCACATACACTTTGACCACTTCATTACTTTTTAAAAATAGTAATAATCCTGTTAAATCATCACTGAACCAGGCAAAAATAGTGCCACCTACACTGTTGATATTTTTTAAGTTTTATATTTTTATTTCCAATACATATTTGCATTCAATGAAGCAACAACAACAAAAAATGTGACTGTTAAAGAAAGCTGAGGTCAAGCTCATTCATATGTAAATTTAAAAATGGCTTATAAATGTTCAGAAACTAAGTCAAGGTAAGATTTTACTTGCATGTCTATCATTCTGCCCTCTCCTCTGCTCAGAATGAATTTAAATCATTTTATATGGCTTTATAAACATCAAAAAACAATATTCAACTGAAGTGTAATTTGATTTGCTTGCAAATCCCTTTTGAATTGCTTTATGATGCGTAAGCGCATGCAGTTTATTAAGAAGTAATAAGCAAAGAAGGCAAGCCAGGCAAGAAGCTTTGCTCACTTTCAAAGTCAAGGAAAAAATTTGGCCCCTGATCAAGCTCTGTGCAAGTGAGAACTTTTAAAAGATTTCCCATTTGGTTCCTGAAAAATAGAAAAGGAAGAGAAAAGGAGTCCTGAGTAAACAAATGATTTTAGAGACAAGGACTTGGACAGACTGGTTGTGCTGGAAAATATACATTGCAAGCAATCAGATTTTAAAAGTTTTTCCTCAGTTTGCTGTTAAGGCAGGGGAAAGATTCTCTCATCGTCTTGTAATTGTTTGAACTTACTTTCAAAATCCAGGAAAAAATGTGGATAGTTTTCAATTTCCCTGGTAAGGACCTTAAGAAGATTACCCATCCCAGCAAACCTAGTAAATGCAACAAAATCGTAAACAGTTATATATGTAAAGTTAGAATACTACAACTAAAGGCTTGATACAGTCTGCATCATGTATTAAACATTATGGCAAGTTCTGGACCATGAGAAACATTTTGATGCTCAGTTCTGTGATATTTATGTGTGGGGACAAAAAGAGTAAGACCTTGGATAAATACAGAAATAATTCTATCCATCAAATTGGAATTTAAACAACAGTATAACATTACTAAGTACAGACAGATATTTGTGATTTTATTTGCTTAGCAGAAGAAGCAAACTCAGAACTGTATCTATATTTGTAAATCCTCTAAATTGCTGGACTCAGATTACTGACTACCATTCCAGAGTAAGAAATAAGGTCTTAATCCCTGGTTTGGATTCATAAGCAAAAATTCACGTTATTTCATTAAAAAGACTTAACTGTTTTAAAAATATTACTATAAAATGCATTAGAAAGCTAAAAAGTCTACTTCTTTTAACTTTTAAAAAATTATGCCTGTATTTTTGAAAAAAAATACTGAAGTTCAGACTCTGCAACTTTTTATCTGTTATTCCTACCTGGCATGATCTTGAAAACTTTTACACCTGAAGTTATTGAGAAAAACTCCCAAAAGGAAAAGCAACTGATTCTCAAAAAAGCAAGTCTCCATGGAAGACAAGAAGGAAAGAGATTTAAAGGTTTTTTTCTTTTCTTTTCTTTTTTTTTTTTTGCCAGTACGATCCTTAAAAGAGATAGATTATTCTAAAACTATGTGAAAGTATAGATTTCTTGGGTAAACTTAAACTTTTTTTTCCTCAGAAGAGAGAAATTAAACCATGAAAAGCACATATTAGAATAAAGAGGGTCTGCCTGGAGGGATGTAGAAAAATGTAATTTTAGATTTAAAAGTCAGATTGAAAACTTTTTTTTGCCTCAAAGATAAACATTCTCAGTACTCTAAACCATGGATCTTGAGGCTCACAACTGATGATCATCTATTTTTCAGTTTAAGACTTTTCCCACTTAAGAAATAAGAACACACACAAACAAAATGATTCTAAGCATGTACATGGCCAAAATTCCATTTGAGGAGACAAAGTTTTTTTTTTTTTTTCTTCAAATTCTCCCCCAAGCATTACAGAAGAAAAGTATCATAGGCTCTAACTTCTATATGCATATAAAGGATACATTTCTATAGCAGGAAAACTTAGGAAGGTAATGTAAGGCTTGGAGATTTCAAAGCAGTCACAGTCATTCCATAAAATGATAAAAATTTATCAATAATCCGTTCCGAGTACACAGCTTCATGTAAACCAGGTTTCTGGTACACATGCTTTGCATAAAATATTTCTTCAAAATTTTCTCTCCAGAACAGATCCAGTGAGCAGACTGTCAAGCCCTTTACAATTAGCATCATCTTGCATACACAGTATTGAAACATAAAGAAACATCCTCCATTATTCATAAAGTTACGTCCATTTATATACAGAAAAAAGAAATAGTTTTACTTTCACAAGATCTACACTTTATGAACTAAGCCTAAGTTTCTGATTAGCATAAAAAGGGAAAAAACATGCAAACAAGGCAAACAATTTAATACAGCATTAAACCTTGTATCTTGAGTAATTAACATCTCATCACACTGAAATACTGCATTTTATCAACATCATCTAAGAGGGACAAGATAATATGCATATACTTATTTTCCTTTTCAGAACTCAGAAAGCAACAACTTATATTAAGAAATACTATCACAATCTAGGTTACTGACTCAGTTTGCATTCTTCAGTTTAAGCCACATCTTACCTCATTGCCTTCAATCTTCAGAGAGAATCCAACCATTTCTTCTATTGCCAAAGTTAGCACTGCATCCAGAGACTGGTTTAGTTGATAGCATGCTTCAAACAGCCAGAAAGCTGTTCCCTTTGCCAAAACTGAGGCTATGTGCCCTTATTTGCATTGAATAGCTTGAGGTCATGTGCCCAATCTTTGGTTTCTGATCCTTCTTACAGAACTATAGCACACCAAGGCAGTGGAGATTTCTAAATACGAGTATTCTTCCTGAACTTTTACTGCATTCCTTAGCTTGTTTTTCATTTTATTCCCCTCACCTTCAATCTTCATTTAGAAAACAGATTCAGCTATTTAGGTCACAAGTACTAAACAAGAACCCTGTCACAAACTTTATACCAATTTTCAGGGTCTAACTCCATTTTCCAATGATCTTAAAGGCACTGGTTTGACATCATCAATTTCCAGTACACACAAAACCAAAAAATAAGCGATATTCAAAATCAACATCTGGAAGGCATGGTTCATGCATTTGGTAAATATGCCTCACTTTTTTATGATTTGAAATCATTTCTTAATGGTTTCCTAAAAGCAAAACTAAAAGCAAGATCTACTTCCAAGTAACTTTCAGTTTTAATTATAACTCATCCATTATCAAGTTTTTAACTCCATATTAAAAGACTAACCTTTACCTTAATAGAAGTGTTAATAAGCATACTGCCCTAATTATTTTATTCTTTATAGCTTGCTGCTTCCCATGACTTGTATCTTCCAAACCGTCTTTCCCTGGAAACTAATGATGTTTTTCAAACCTCAGGAACCACAAGTCACTTCCACAGATAATTTCGTAATGAGGTTTCAAAGTAACTAATGACATAAATTCTGAAGAGGTCAGTATATATACTGCAGCTGTGACAGAAATGCAAATATACAGCTGATGCACAGTAACAAACCAAAAAGGTTTAATCTTCAGAGTCTAAAATTCCATCTCATTAAACTGGAACACATTTTCTTTTACTTACTGTAAAATCAGTTCAAATGTTGAAATAAGACTCAATGCATGCATAAAAACATTCCTGTTGCAGTGATCCTAAATGACAGCAGCTTCTCTTTAGTGTCCAAATCCCCCAATAATTCAACTTTTACCAGTATGCTTTAAAAATGATGACATGATAATGATGTTCGCATTTTCATGTTTTCTACTTTTTTCCAAACCATCAAAGCTTACTCTAAGAAAACACATAAGCATACAGAAAATACTTTTTAAGGTACTGTTGACAGTTTAAAGCTGATTAGTTCATTTTTGATGCTCAACATTTAATTAGTTGCACACATATAAACAAACCATAAAAAAAAGCAGAGAACAAGAAGGTACATTTAGCATTTTGTGTTCCATATACCATTACATGGTTGTGAGGCATTCGAACAGGCTGCCCAGGGAAGTGGTTGAGTCACCATCCCTAGAGGTCTTCAAAAGACGTTTAGATGTAGAGCTTAGTGATATGGTTTAACAGTGGACTTGGTAGTGTTAGGTTATAGGTTGGACTGGATGATCTTAAAGGTCTTTTCCAACCTAAATGATTCTATGATTCTGTGATTCTATTATTCACTGGCATTTTTAAAAGTGTTGAGCTTTGAACCAAAAATAACACACAGACTGGTTTTCTATTGTGTCACTTTGCTCCTAAAATTGCATAAATTTAGTTTAGACATTTTAGAGGAATTATTTACGATTGGAAAAGAATTTCCTTCTCCTACACTAAAATAATCAATATATTTTTGAATTGTGATAAATAAAACACTCCCCCCAATCAAAATGCAACTCTTCAAACCTAGCATGGATATTATATATAGTCTCAAATCTAGCATGGATATTATATATAGTCTCAAATATACTGAAATCCAGATTTGAAATTTTAGTCAAAGTTTGCAAACTATATTATCAACTGAATTTTGCATGTCAAATGCTAAACATGTTATTTAAATCTTCTTTAAAATATTTGTGTAGTTACTGTTTTGAGTCATTACATAATTTTGAAGTGTAGAGTTTTGTATTATTTTTAATTGATAGCTATACTATTATGTGCATTGCTAGGAAGTAATAACTTCATAAAATTTATTTCTTCTTCCTTTACAGGACCAATGTACATCAGTACAAGCTCAAAAACATCAGTATCACTACAGCTACATTGAAGGCAGACGTAGAGAAACAAAGCATTTAGAACACTATGTTAGTGAAAAAGGACACATTCACCAGCTCAATCCTTTGCTGTTCACCAGTGCTCCTTTGTCAAATACTATTTTCTAAATCTGCCTGCTTACATAAACATAGTCTAAAAGGCTTTTGTCAAAACAAGCTGGATCAGCAAATACCTACTGCTTAAATTCATTTAGATCACCTTAACTAAGTGTGGCTGGGAGTGTTCTCATGAGAAGCTCCACTGGGAGTTTCAGGAGAAACAGAGACTCCCAAGTTCAGGAACAGCAATGAGTAATTAGGAATGATGATTTCTAATGGTACATCTACAGAGAGATGAGAGAGACATGCATCCAGTCCACAGTCTGAGGGAATTGTACTGAACTAAGCTTATTAGTATCGTTAAAGCAGTGGAACTGACCTTACTGCATGAATAATTAACTGTGATTTCAAAACAAACAAACAAACAAAACCATCAGCATCTGAACTCAAGACCATCTCTCAGATCAAAAGCACACTTCCGAATTGTTGTGATATTCACCTATGAAGTTTGTTGAGGTGCTTGTAAGGGAACATATCAGAAGTGCAAGACTCAGAAAAGTTTTATTATATTAAGGAATAAAATCAAAATGAAAAAAAATAATGCTGATTAAACATAATTGAAATTTCTTGACAATGATCACCTACTTCGTTTTCTGAAGAAAACCCTGCATCACTCATTGTTTTTTTGTTTGGGAGAGGAAGGAACATATAAAAGATCATTTTTAACTGCGTTTGCCTACTCTAGTACTAACATTTTTTTTTTTCTTTTTCTTCTTCTTCTTTGCAATAAACATATTGAAAACAGTTACTGTCTTAAAGTATTTATGTGAGACTAACTCCAAGAAAACTGGAATTGATGCAGTGCTTGGAATCATCTACAGAGTGATGGCACACAGAGAGACTGGAGTACTTACAAACAAGCAAATAAAAACCAGCGCCTCAAATTCCTCGCCCAGGTGAAGGATAAACAGACAAAAAAAAAAAAAACTCAACCCCCCAAAACAGATATAAAAAAGTGAAGAGTGGAATAAGAGAAGAATGTTGCTCAAGGTGAAAGTAACCAAAGATAAAAGAATAATCTCTGCTTTGAACAATTATTTTATTACAGTTCCTAGAAAAATAATGCTTCAAGCCAAGAGCTTTTACTGTCAACTGACAGGTAGATTGCAGGACACAATTAAAAACTACAAGAAAGGTGAGGCACATCAGGAGGAGTTAATAAACACTTTGTAATGACAAATACATTTTAAAAATAATCATAAAATGTTAAAAGAGTTGGCCAACAATATTAGTACCTGTAGCCCCAAGGATTAAAGAGCTTGGCTCGTGGTTTCACTAAAATCAAAAGGTGAAAAAAAGGATTACCTCAGACGAACTTATTTAAGGGGGGATTTTTTCAACATGCCAACCCTGAACACCTGAACATGCTTTGAACAGAATACCTATATATTTTCAAAGTGCATAATGTCAAAAAGAGCCATCGTGAAAGAACAAAAAACAGGCAATCAAAATATTGGGATTCTGACTTACAGGTCACAATATAAAAACAATGGAAGCCAATGATATAATTAGAATAAAATTATGTTCGAAATGAAGAAACCACTGTTGTACTTGATGTTTCCACCCAAGTGTACAGTAAGTACAGTATCCTAGTTTGAATCCAATTCATTGAATACTGGCATCACATCCACAGATGCTTACACACCAAACAGGGGTTCAATTCCCCCCCCCAAAAGAAATAGAGCCTCAATCAGTTGACCTTGCCAGGTAAGCAAAACAGGATACTAATGTTTACCAAATTGATACCCGGTAAAGAGATGCCTTTAACAGAAACAGAACAGGTTTAGCTAGTTTAAGTGTTTCTTCCTTCAAAACATAAGCATTTTTTCAGATGGAGCTTGACTTAGTGCTTCAGAACTATTGTAAGAGCAGCCACAACCACATCATCATCTTCCTCTTAAGATTTCTTCTGCCTTGTCTTTTCTCACCAAAATTATAACCAAAAAGGGGAAAACTGCCATCTCAAAGCACACTCAATTTTGGAAATCTAAGGATTTGGGAATTTCAAAGGTCATCTGCTTTCAACATTTGTAGATACTGTATGCAAAAAAACTCTACTTTTGATCATATACAGCCTTAGATACAGAATCAGAAACAAAACTCAGATGAAAAATCAGAAACAGAAAAAGTTGTTGCTGTTCTTTCTGCCTTTTATTGACTGCCAATCATTCAACCTTCTGACTATGCCATACAGAATATTTCATACTATGCTCATAGAAAATCCAACGAAAAAACTGAAACCTATCATATTCTAGTTCTTTGTACAGCTACAGTAAAGATTTTCCTCAAAGTGATTTTTATTTTCAAGTTATTTCTTGAGCAAGTTGATAATGGGAATGTCTTTGCATGCTAACTTTGTTCTTTTTAATACGTAAATGCTAAAACAGCACATCAAACCTCAGTCGAGCCAGACATAAATCCTACAGTGACTGGATTTCTTACCGCATGCAGTAGCAAATGCTAGTGATCTGCTCTGAATGTGTCAGTATGTAGGACACAGGGCATTTTGCTTGCTAAATTTGTATTTCTAGTTTGAAGGGTAATGATCTATAAGATATGGATCTGAAGCAGTCTTAATAAATATTCCATTCTGGAAAAGGGAAATCAAACAATACCTTACAGCACTAAGCAGACTATTAATTTTGATCAAAGAAGAATATTGATACCATGGGAATTAAGATAGCTATAGCTGATATGCGGTATATATCAGTTGCTCAAGATTTGGGGAATTAAAGATGAATGTAAACCTTTTAGGGATTAGTTGCTATCAATTTAAAATACTTCTATTTGTGTAATACTGGTCATATTTAGTATCTCATTACAGAAGATAAGAAAACTTGCTGACTCATTCACATTACAGTGACGCTGCCGTTGGAAATAGTGACAAATACACTAGAAAGAAAAAAATGTTGTTTAAAAAACACTGTAAATAGGCTGGATGGTAATATATACGTATACATATTTTTTTCTTGAATTCAGAAAAAGGTAAGAGGAAAAAGTTCCTGTATATCCCTGGGTGAGGGTAAAGGAAGAAAGAACAGGTATAATCTCAAGACAGCATTTTGAAAGACCACTTAATCTGAAGAAGGTGGTAAAGAAGGTTTATTGAACTATGGAGGCATCTGTGTAACAGAATCAGGCAAGAAGTTTTAGGAGGTTTAATTAACCATTTATCTGTACCAGTTCCTGGAGCTGATTAGAGATAAATGTTCTTTCTCAAACATGGAGGAGTTTACTAGAAGAAAGACTACTTTAGACTTGCTTGATACTTCTGGGGAGAACTGACTGAATATAAGAGTGGACATACATGAAAAATGGATAAAAAAAACAAACAGCGGAGGTTACTACACAAGGAGCATAGAGTAAACTAAAGATCGTGATTTCAAAAAAGCAGTTCCAATACCTTCACGTTTGGAAGAATAAATCTCTTGAAAGGTAACTTAAAGGATAAGGGAGTACCAGAGTGCCACATAACAGGCTATCCCAATGGACAAGACAGAGAAAAATCAGTATTTTAATGGTAAAAAAAGATGGTATTTTTAAACGGTATCTGGTATCTGTTGTAAAGATCTGGTTTTCTCCAATACTTTTAATCAGTGGCAGAAAAGCAGAAAATACCATTTTAAAATATGCACTGAACTAGAAGGGAATAAAAATATTCTAGAAAACGGGATTACAATTCAAAATCACTTTGATAAACTAGAGTATCCAGAAGAAATTCAGTAAATACAAATGTAATATACTGCAGTCAAGGAGTGAAAAACAACCAGAACAAAACAAAAACAAACAACAAACCAACAAACCCACAAATGCAGATGGTCTCATAAGCAGAAAAACTGAGGAAAAATTACTTCATCATTATACTGGACAATAAATTAAACATAAAGTATGTTAGAAAGGTGTTAAACTCCAAATTTTTTCAAAGATTGCTCTTATAGTCAACATAAGGGAGGGGGGAACCATACATTGAAGAATACATTTTCTCCAAAGCATTAATCTGTAATTAGACAAGAGTTACAGCAATGCATGAATTCCAGTAACACTTCTTTTTAGCTTCATTAGATTTGAGTCATTTTTCAATTCTTTCTGATATTATTTTATTAACTTTCATTCTTTCACATTAGACACTCAATTCATTAAAACTTACAGGGAAAGCTTGGGACCATGGCATTGCTGCAAAATATCCAGCCTTGAAAATCGTATTCAGTGAATAGGCAAGCACATTAGTCCTCTTAATGATGGCAACATAAAGAGATTCTTAATTTTGCATTGTGCCTAGTACTTTAAGAAGCACATCCGGTAGCAAATCTTTTTCCAAGTAACGTTTTACGTACAAAGAATGCCAAACAAATTTTTGTGCACCAATATGAGCTGCTAAAAGCCACTGCAACTTTTGGGGGTATATTAACAAATCTGCTATTTGCGTAAGATGACAAATAAGGGAAGAATACTGTGGATGGTGCTGAATAAAAAAATCCTTTTAATTAAAAATTATATTAGATAGTGCAAATGAAAATTGAAATAACATACTGACCCTGACATGCTTCACAGTAATTAATTCAAATCACTACTTGAAGCTATTCTTAATTCAGCAATGAAATTTACACAGTAACTTTTTATTAAGACAATAAAATTGATGCACAGTAGTGACTTTATATCCTACTTCTATTTTCCTATAAAATCTATTTTTACCTAATTGACTAATTTGCATGATGATTAATCACAAGTCCATTTATGACAATTTATTCCCTTCACATTACAAGATGCACAAGCCTATAGAGGCCCATTATACAAAGAAAACAGTATTTTTCAATGATAGGAGCAAAGTTAAACATATGCACAAAAGTGAACATTGTACAGTTGTTTTGACAACCCTACAATGCTACTCAGTGGATTTCCTGTGAAGGAGACATTTAAAACTCACAGACCAGCCTACAGACATTTGCTCATTCAACATGGCTTCACTACAGTAAGTGTAACACAAGCTCAGGAAGCCTTTTGCTGGTGATGTGGTGCCCTCTGCTGTCTGTATGGGAATCTCAACCGGAGATGCATTTCTGAGCGTTTTTAATTTACCCAACACCGTACTATACTATGAAAGCACAAACAAGAGCTTTTATGCAAAGCACATGAAAATTCATGCTCCAAATAAAAAACAGTTAATATTTTATCTGAAATGCTTATTACCTTTATGCTTAAGTAAGATGTCATAGTAGTTTAGATCTAACCACTAGTTTATATTTGCACTGAACTAACTAGTGCTAACTTACTTCTGCATGAGGTGCATATATGAAACTGAATTTTTGCTACAGTATCAGTAGATGAATTTACCTTCTACCTTTACTTCCTTTTCTAACTAAAACCAAACTAATCTAGATAATATTTTAATAACCAAATTTCAGAACAAGTATCAACATTAAAAAATATGATATTGGTTTCCCTTTCCTCTTGGAATTTAGTTTTAAAAGGAACTGCAAATTTACATCTAAAGTTATGGAAACCATCATTTCTCCTGAAACAATCAAGGGTGTATTATTAACCAGGCTTAGCAGAGAATGAAATGATGAGGCTGGTGAGCGTCCTGAGCAGGGCATCCCAACCCAGCACCCAACACGTGCTACATCAGTCTTTGGCAGCAGTCATGTTCTCTCCATGTGAACAGAAATACCACTTTTGTTTACACTTATTCAAGAAGTTTCAATTAGCACTACTTCTTTTGAAGTTAAGAAGCAGACTACAAGTTGAAAAAAGAAGTAATCTGGTTTTCCCTTCATAGTCTCAGACTAAAAAGTAAATATATAGAATGAGATACACCAGCTTAAAAATGCCAACTATCTGCAATCAAAAATGTAGGTAGGCAGTTAGCTCCAACAGTTTTTTACTGCCTTGTCGAATACTGCTGTTTGAGGGGCAATTCTAGTTTTAGAACTAGAAACTATATACAAGACACTATAATTAGGTTTAGAGCAAAATTTAGTAAGCTTTACTTTTACCTAAAAAGGATCTAAGAACCTCATTCCATTTTCAGTTATAACTAATTTTCCATTCACACTTAAATAGAGGCGAGATAAATCAAAAGAAATACACCCTTGTAAAGGCATCAGTCATTACCTTCAACAAAAAATCCAATTATAAATAACTATTTAAATAGTTAATTTAAAAATATTTTTAGAAATAGCTGTGTAACTCATTAAAAGAATAAATTCAGTATAGAAGTTACACATGCAGACACACAAATGTACATAACATACATATACACACTACACACAAAGTTGCAAATCAGCATATTTAACCAAGAACTGAGAGTTATTTGCTTGTTAGAGGGAAAAAATATACATAAAGATTGAAATTGTAACAAAATAATGTAAATCAAGATTAAAATCATCTACTTAACCAAAGCCTTCTATTTGTTGACTCAAAGCCATCTATTCTGTGTGTCTGGAGATACAAACCATTATGCAACAGTAAAGCACACAGAAGAATCTCTCTGTGATTTCAGCTTTAACAGAGTCATAAAACTCAGGTTTATTTTAGCTCCTTACTTAGATGATGTGTGTTCTTTAGAGGCTGGGGTGAGGCAGAAAAAAAAAACACCTCGATTATTCCCGATTTCATGATAAACAAATATCATGACTGGAATACAGAAAATTTCTGAAAAAAGAAAGTGTTAGTTAAGCCAATCAAAATCTGTGTTTTCTTCCAATCTTCATCAGTAATACAACCAGTCTGTAATAAAGCACTGGAACACAACAGGAAGTTTAATTACGTTTTCTTCTTTCTCCTCTGAGCCAACCAGTATTTTACTTGTAGTTTATTCAATTGACTTACTAATAAAAGCAGTGTAACTGAAAACTTCAGAAAAACCTGTGAGATTAAGTAAAAAAATCCTTAAACAGTGACTGAAGATTTTCAGGATCGATGGAAAGTAATGGAAATTTACTTAGGAAACAAAAAGTTCAATACTTTCATTTGTCTCGGATACAAAGTATAAAATTTAAATATATAAAAATTCATATCAGATACACCAAGTTATTAATACTATCACCTTAACTGCTTAGCAGAGAAAAATCTTTGTGGAAAGAATATACTTTGAGTAATAACTGTAAATTGCACTGACTGAACAGACCTTTTGCATCTATCTCACCTTTCTGTTATTCCAAAGCAGAATTATTTAAAGCCTACAAAAGATTCCAGCTAAAACAGGATTGAGTCCAGTGCTATACTCTCTCCTTTTGTGTATACTCTCCACAATGCCATCCAAGAAAAGGTATTGACTACTTTCAATTAGGTCCTTTTCAATTCAGTTCTTGAAGAATGGGCTTGTTCGAGGCCATGGCTTGCCCAGCCACCCAATCTTCCAACCATAAATGCCAAAAAAACCCCACCATTGCTTAAAACACCGCTATCATCAGTTTATTACCAATTATATTTCACTAACTTAAAGAACCAGTGCAAGAAGATAAAGAATGTTTAATCTTTCAAATCAAATGAAATAGACAAATGAGAAGATCCTTATTTTCCTCCAGGAAGTTTAACATTCTGTAATAAATGACTCCTACTTTTTAATACATTTCATGCAGAACCTGAACTGGCTATCATGAACGTCATAAAATGGACATGTAAACAGAAGATAACAGAAGGTTCTTTGAAAACATGCTACAATCAGCATATTCTAGCCAGGAGGAAAACTACAGTATAAAAAAGGTAACTTTCTGCCACTTAATTTGTTTTTGCAAAAGACTGTAGTTGAGGTTATTATCCACTAAGTGGCATTATCAACTCAAACACGTAAATTTAACAAAAAATAATCACTGTACAGTTTTTTTTCCTCCTAGAAACAAATTGATGGAAGACATTCTTTGGATGATTCATTTTATTTAAGTTTGTCAGAAATTTAGGCAGTTTCAAACATTCAAATGTATTAGTAAACCAGCATTACCAATTTATTCTTCATGTCAAGACATTTGCAAACATCTAGCAGAATGAGCAGAATGGACAGGTTAGAAATAAAACTATCATGATAGAGAGACATATTAAACAAACCAAAATATTAATATGAGCTCAAATTAGACAGATAAAGGTATCATAAGGTATTTAAAAAGTAGCTGGGATTTCAGAACTGCTGTACACCAACAGTTCCAGTACTTCCTATTGTAAAATGTAAAAGCACCAGAAGTCACACCAGATGTTTACTTTACTTTAGATGAAACACTTCTTTCAAAATAATAATAATAAAAAAAAAAGTAAATCTAATACATCAGGTAAACTGATGCTAAAAGTTGTTTAAAAAAATATCAAGCATTCAAAAGTAAAAGTAGTACTTATTACGTTTCAGTAATTAAGGGTTAGTTTTTAAAATGTTACTTAATGATAAAAGAAAGAAAATATAGTTTTCTGAGAAGAGTTTACTGCAACAAAAGCATTTAGAAACAATATAAATAGAAGAAAAATGTATTAGATTGAAACTCTCATTTTAAAATAGGTTTATTCTATTCCTATTGTTTGTCCCTGGTCTTTTATCATTATCAGTTTACACATACACAAAGAATTACTGAAAATAAAAAGGAAAAAAAAAATAGTGTCACTGTATAAAAGAGTACAGGAAAATGAAATGAGCAACTACTTCTGTCTCTTTTTACCACTTCAAAGCATATAATTTTAAACTCGCGAAATGTCCTATACATGCACTCATGTGAGTATGCATACAATGCTAGAAGGTTCAAGACATTCTTTTTATTTTTTTATTTTTTATTTTTTAAGATTTTTTTCCTCACTGGTCACAGAGGAATTGCGTTAGGACATAGTCCTTCTTCCCTACATCCGCCTACGACAAACATTTGCTGCAAGTCAGCGACTCCAAAACCAAATTGTTTACAATTAACTCAAAAAGACATTTAAAAAATTGTTTCTTTGTTCCAGTTGGAAAGAGAGACAGCCAGATGTGTGGCTTGTTGATCTTGCTCTTTTCTGACCTCTGAGTGTAGGAAGAACTGTAGCTGAGGAAGGAAGTCAGCAAGTTGTGTTAATGAAGGTGAACACTGCGAAAAGAGATGTTTGCAATTTTTTTATATAAGAAAAATCTCTTTGAAGCAGTTTTTATTTAAAGAAAAAAAGTATTACAAAGCCTTTCTTTTTGCTATTGGTGAAAAATTAGAACCTTTGTTTCCAGAAAGTCAGAGAGTGCAGGTTTTGTTGCGTTTAAAAAAGTCAACCCTTAATTTCAAGAATTTCATAAAGTTTCATTGCTGTAAATTAGCAAACACCTCATCATTAACACCTGCCAGGAGACTGTCCTCCTTCAAGAATGCAAAATTCAGGAAAGGCATTTGAATTTTGGACTCAGTCACACTCTATTATTACGGACAAAAGTAAGGCCTAAAGCTGAGTTCCAGATTGAGAGTGCACCCACCTCTTTGTAAAATACAGCTGGCAAAAAACACAAGACAATGAGCTATATTTTCTACACACTTCTCCCTGAAACACATTTATGCATTACATCTGTAAATATTCAACAATGAATTAAAGTAATCTGAGTTGAAAACTATTCATTACATGGTTCTATTGATGCAGTACACAACAAGCATAATCAAAACCACTCTCTCAAAGACTTCACAGTAATAGATGTGAAACATTATCATCCTATTTCTGAACTTTCAATTATTTTCTAGAAAATGTCTAAAATGTATTCTAAAGTTCTATGATTCTGGTCCTCCTTTTATCATGGTACCTGAAAAGTCAGTGAAAGTTACAGTACTTGAGGTGCTAAGAATGCATTTGTGTGTGAAGCAAAAATTCACACTAGAGATTCAGTTTTAGATATTAATTTTGGCAACTAAGCATCAATCCAGACTCCTTACACAGTTAATGAAGCTTCCAACATGTACTATAGGCATCTAACTCAATTGTCTGAATTAGGTACAATTTATGAAGGTGCTCTCCATGCATTGCTACCTTCATCTTAACAACTCACACTAGTTTTGGTATAAAATGATCACACCTAAGTTTTGTCAACTGGTTACTATTTTAAGAATATACTTACCATCCGAAGACAGAAACAGTATCATCACAGTTCATCTTTCAACTTACATTTGTGTTACTACTTAATTAAGAAACTTTATTATGTATTCTTTGAAAACATGAAACTGAAAGCTAGTTTACTCTCTTCCCACCCCATGTTCTCTTGACCTCTAAGGTCATTTGAAAAATGTCAATAGATCACCATACACATGAATATATACACACAAAAACATTTCTGAGAACAGTCATACAAATGTTTAATCTGATTCTGGAGAATTAAAACAATATTTTATGCCATACAGTTTGAAACAGTAAGGGATATGGATCATTATAAAAACAGCCTAAGAGACTCAATCTTCCTCTTTGCGCTAAGAGAAGTGGAAAATATTATCATGCAAGACTTCCAGCACATCTCAGACAGCTCACAGCTATGACCACAAAGAATTGCTTCTGCTGCATTAATATTTAGAAATTCTTTTTGGCTTGCTGTTGTTATAAGATTTCATTTTCAGAAGCTTATTGTAGGGGAAAGTGTTTAGATGCTTCTACAGTCCACATTTTGTCATTGTCTTTTACTACAGTCAATCTTTAAGGTCATTAAAGGCATATTTAATGGCTTCATTTTGAAAAAATAATTTGTCTTAACATCTGTAAAAGGTTTCTAATAGCAAAAAAATAGGACTTCAAAAATTTATCAGCTAAAAAAGAAATTACCAAAAAAATTTTCTACCAGTTTTAGTTCCTACTGAAGGAATTAATAAAAGCAGTGAACTACACTGTAGTAATATGATTAACTTTCTATGAACTAGATTTAAAAAAAAAAAAAAATCCATAATTCAGTAAATTTCTATTTCCTTATTTCACATTCCTTGATTCTCATCATTTCCTGTTTCTTCTAACATTTTACAGTCTTCAACAGCATTCCTACCATTTTTCCCTTCATTCTTCCTTTCCACTTTACTTTTCCTGTCTCTAAGATCTCCCTGCACTATGCTTCAGCTCATCTCAGTCCCCCTCCAGTAGGATGGATAAGCCCATGAAAAGGTGTCATTTTTGAAATCCTCTCGTCTCCAGCTCAGCAACATCTTCTTTCACTCATAGTTGAATGGGCTCTAAATCAAAATACTACCTTTATAAAATTTAATTGGTATATCATATACATAATTCCTATTTTAAATTCCACAGGATTGTAACAAAACAGAAGGCTGGAAGGCCCTTTAGAGAAGAAAATAAAGCATAAAAATAAAATACACACAGCAGCTTCATTGATTTACTCTATAGTCCTTTCATGTGTCACCTCATTAGCTTACAAGGTAGAAAAGAATAATTTCTTACACTGCAGAAGTTATCAAAGTTAGAATTATAGCCTTCAACCTTATCTGAGTCTTTCCTCCTACCCCTCACATCCACCTCTTCCCTTGGACCTGGGTTTGTTGAACCACCCATTGAAATGAAACAGCAGCACTGCTGGTTTTCAATTACACTGGTTCCACTTTCAGCAGAAACCTTTGTGGTCTTAAATTAATGAATCTTTAAACCTTTCAAAGTCCTCTGCAAGTGGCTTTGTTGTTTTTGAACAAACATCCACATGATTAGCAAGCACTTTTACTGGGATAGACTGCCACTGAGATCCCTGGGGTCACTTGGGTACTGCAAACCTGCTTTGAGAAAAGCCAGTCAGACTGCTGCCATGTTGGGCTTGGTTTTTTACCTACAACAAATTTAAGTCTTTGTGGTCATCACAGCATCCCTTGCTGGATGATTCTCACAGCAGCTGAACTAATGACAGCATTCGCTAAAGCAGGGCCAGCTTAAAGATTCCTCTCCATACTTCATGATTTCCTTCTCTCCTAGAAACCACTGGATGAAAGCTAGTATCTCACGGGGCCTTACTTCCCTTATTAAATTAAGATATTAATCTCTTTAAGATTTTAAGTGTTACATGCTGCAACAGCCCAGCTTAAATGTCACATCTGCTTCACATTTCCCAGCAGTCTAGAAAGGGCTGGCAAATAGCAGTGAGTTTGGGTCAGAACCAACAGAACCGTTTCCTGCAACTTGTAGCCTTCAGGCTCAGGAATCATAAGTGACACTGACTTGGCCATATGTGAAGTGTTATATGGAGTTTTCCATTGTGATCTTTATAATCTATATGGTAAACATTAGCAGCCAAATTGGCATGACCTGCAGTATTTCACTATGAGGAAGAAGGTAATCTTCAGTGACAACTGTTTTAATTACTTCTACCTAGCAAAACCTTCTAGCCCCACTCTTATCACCCTCTGCTTCCTCACCAGATACTGAAGTCTGCAGCTGGTCACAAATCCTTCATCTTATTTGTCATGCATCAAAACTTGTTCTTGGAGCAGAGTAAGCATGAAGTTTAAAGATACAGTAAAGCCAATATAAAAAAATTTGTTGTGACGAGTACTGGCACTGACTTCCTTGTGTCAACATAGGAAGCAAGTACTTGTTTGATTCCACAGCAAGCTGATCCAGAGGTCTAAGCTGTCAGAAAACTAACCCTCCAATTAGTCTTTAAAATCCCACAGATTTTCAGCACCAAATTCCCTAAAACAACGTATCACGGATGGGTACAGGTGTTGATGCAACAGAAAGGGCAGACAGAACTGAACCACCACTTTTAACGGCAATAAGCTAATCAAACAACTACTTACTAATTATGAAGTTAAATCCTATACACAGTTAGATCATGTAGACTTGCTAACACAGTTTCTCTCAGGAAAACAAAAATTTAGGACAACTGACCTCTTATTCAATCTCAAATAAAAGTGGACTCAAAGACAAATGTTCTATACACAGCAAAATCTAGCATGTTGCATTCTTTAGCTTTCTTACAATCAGTGCAAAAGAAAGGAGATACTTAACACAAATGCTTACTTATGTCTTACCTAGAAACAGAGTGGTTCCAATTCACATTCAAAAATCCAAAGAGTTGATGTTAAACATTCAACGTCCGTCTGTCATGAAAAACATTCAAGATTACACATGGATGGGATCATTGTGCTTTTCCCTCTCTCAGTTTTCAGTTAAAACTTTCTAGCTTGGAAGGAAATATACCAGATGATATCAACTGAAAACTGAAATTACTCTCTTAAAAGTGAAATTTGGAACATCCAAGAACCTTTAAATTAATTCAATTCAAAAATCCTGCTGGATTGAAATGGTCAGATATTTAAACTGAATTTTTATCCCATATAATTCTTCAGAACAAATTAAATTTAATTTGGATTTTATAATGATCAGTTGCCAAGTTTGTACAGCCACAGGAAAATAATGCTCACCGGTACATGTTATGCGTTATATTAAGAATTAAAAGAAATAATAACAAAATAATGAAAATGCAAACACATTTCCAAAATATAATAGCTACTTATTAAAATGGCTATATTTATTTAAAACAGCATTTACATTGAAAGAAGTCTGGTGAAATTGATTCTAAGTTCACAAAGGAAGTTTCCAGTCTTTTGAAACTTTCAAAATAAAGAATGAAATTTAAATGCTTAACAGAGACCATTTCATTCTGCAAGTGTGTGGGGGAAGCTGAGAAAAACACAAGCAGACCAGGTCCTTCATAAGGATCTATAGGGAGAGTTATTCTTAAGATCTGGCTCTTATATCACTTCTACAACTCTCTAAATAAAAGAACTTATAGCGATGCAAGTTTGCTCCAAGAATAAATGTGAAATCAAGAGAAAAATCTGATAAAGATTGGAAGTGAACTTCTGTTTCAACCATACCCTCAACATTGCTAATATGGCTCCACAAACACTCTTCTTCCCAAATATTCTGGTTCACTATTCCCATGACTGCAGAAAAACAGAGGTCAAGTCATCAGGTCCATAAATCAGTTGAATTAAGTTTTGGCTCTGAAAAACCCATGGTTTCTGCAGCTGTATTTATAAAGATATGGCTAGAAACTGGGTCTAATCTAACTGTGGATTTCTATTCACTTAATTTCAAAAAATTAAGAGTGTTTGATCACTTCCTGAAGAGAAATTCTCTTTCGAAACTCAGGGAGTGATATGGTGCAGATATTTTTTTCTGAAAATAAGTTCCTAGCTACAAATTATTATAATTCTTATGAAAGCAGATTAAATTAAATCAGAATGAAACACTAATTTCTCAAGTAGAGCACCCACGCAGGGAACTAATTAGGAACAACTCCTTTGAGTAAATAAACCTTTATACCAATTAGTAGCTGGTCAAGTCAGGGAACTCCCTTTCTCTAGGGAAAAAAAAAAAGGTCTATTTTCAGCATCGCTTCATTTTGCTGCTGGCTGCAAACTGTCTCTAGTTCTGTAGCAATGGAGGGTGTTTAGAATTTATTTTTGAGACAGTTTGATGGGAATGTGGTCAAGATTTGAAAAAAAAAATAGCAGTAGAAGGCCTAAATAATCATGGTATTAGGACTTCAAAAGGGACGAGAACAAATCCTATTTTCAATCTAGGCCAATTCTGTCTCAAAGTCTAAACAGAAAACTGTAACAGTAACAGTGAAATGACTCAAAACAAACACTGGCATAAATGAAAAAAAAGTGCATGGGAAGAAGAATTCTCAGTTTTTGTTCTATAAAAAAAGCAAACAAATAAAAACCCCAAGGCGAGAATATTATGCCCACGTAGCATTTTGAAAGCATCAGTCAGATGCAACAGTAAAACTGTATAACAGGACATCATTCAAGGGAGGCTGAGTGTTCATTTATTATTTATGACATCTGAATCTGCTAGACAGCTGTTCTGTGCAAGATGAAAAGTACCTGAGTTGATTCTTACCTTGCTGAAGATGGTTCAGAGCCCTCCTGATAATTAGAGAGAGACTGCAATCTGTGAATTTTAAAATTTGTTTAAAAGAATTGTTATTAATGAAAGTTTCAATTACTAAGTAAAAAAATCAGAAAAGTTACCTAAATGCCTTCAAAACATCATAGTAATTTTCCTTTTTTAAAAAGCAATGAGTATTGCTGCAAGGTATCTTCTCTTGTGCATTATGCCCAAAGTAAAAGGCCAATTATCTCATAGTACAGCGCACCAGGATAGTGAACTACTGTTCCTGTGCTCAGGATAGCAAAGGAAAGTTCAGACCCAGCTTAAGAAGCTCCTGTAGAGTTAAATTTGACCAGGCTCTCAGCAGTTTTAACTGTCTCTATGGAGAGTTACGAGGAATTGAAGAAAAGGAATTGATAAAACCTTTCAACTGTTATAACTCCACTACTCGTGGGAAAGAAGCCAAGAAAGTGGCACCAGAGAATGGGCAAAACAGGAATACCTAGGGACAGAAAAAGGACTGGAAACACCCCACAGAACTCAGAAAACTAGGATTTCCTATGGAGCAGTGATACAGTAGCAGGTAATTTTTGACCCTCCAGCCCTGCAAAACGCAGCACTAGCTACCATACTTTTCTATGGCTGAACATCAAACCATCACCTCTTCCCTCTTGACCCACCACCACCACAAATGACAAGTCTGCAGGATTCTGTAACCTCAGCACTAATTAAATGAGTATCAGTGGGAGAAGTTTCAAAGAAGGTATCCCACTTACAGCACCAAGATAACTCCCAAGCTACTAAGTCTTTAGGTATTTTCCAAACTTCATGTAATTAAGGGTTAGTAACTGATTAATAACTGGAAGGAGTGGTCAAGCAACAATGCAACAAGATTCATAATAAACAGAAACAAAGCAGATTTACTACAGGGATGAGAGAAAGAGAAGTCAGTAGAGCAGAATGGATGAAAATCATACAAAAGGATTCCACCTGTGAGGAAGAGACTGAAAAAAAAAGAAACACAAACAGAAAATATCAGTGCAAGTAAAGAAACAGGACTGTGAAACTTGATGCTCGTCAATGAGAAAAAAAGCTGGAGTTTAGCTTCAAAAGGACAAGTCCAGCACAGACTATTCTGACACAATATTAACTGGTTTTAGAAGGTGGTCACAACTAAAAAAAGACCCTAAATCAGTTTGGGAAAGGGGAGGAAAGTATTTGATAGCTAAATATCTTAACTTTAAATAAATACATTAATTAATCAATTAAAAGTCTCATGCCAGAGTAGGTATCTGCAGAAGTGCATTTATTTGATCCATGATCAGGAACAGTTAATCAATTTGAAAAGATTGGGAATTTTCAGTCATTGAAGCCAGAGGCAACACAGTTTAATTGAATTCACAACCCATTATCACAAGAAAGAATATAGAAGTAAAAATGCCTTAGTAGGGGAAAAAAAGGTACTAAATTTCCACTTCCGTTTTAAAGTATTAAAGGAAAATAGGACTACAAAGTTCATAATTCGACAGTGAACCACTACATTCCTTTCAAATGTATAGGATGTCTCTCAGAATTCTACTGAATTATTTGAACAGAGTTTTTTTCAGGAAAATTAATGAATTATAGAACAAGTCTTACATGTTTAATTATAGCAAAGAATTGCTGGAAACCATTAAACTGATTGCAAGTGGGACAGAAAAAAAATCCAGTCTATGGAATAAAGAGCTGCTATAAAAAAATAAAATAGGATGAATGTTATGATGCAAGAACAGAAGATAAAATACATCTGACAGAAACTTTAGAATGTGTATCTTGCAAAACAAGATAATTGGATTGCTTTAAAAAAAAACTCTATACTCAGATCTTGTGAGCCTTCCCTAATAGTATTAGTGACACTAATTGAAAACCTTGAAATCTAATGTAGACCTACAGAAAGGTAAATGAGCATTTTCTTGAATTATATTGACCGTTTCCATATTTTCATGTTTGACCAATTTGCTTTGTTATGTAACTTATCTGGACAAAAATGAACAGTGTGGGCAAGAATAAACTCTCCTATAACAGGTGTAAAGTATACTCACATAAAGCTTACAAGCTGGCTGGGAAGTAGACGAGCACAGTTACTTAGGAAGCGCAAACACATTTTCATACAGAAAAAACTAAGTTTTGGAAACTAAACCCAGCAACCATAAAGAAGTACCTCCTGCTCAGAGGAATCACGAATCTACAAAAACTTTGCTACTTCCACTGCATGGTTGTCCTAAGCACAACCTAGCTACCAGCTGACACTGTATTTGATTTTTTAACAAACTGTGGAAGTCTTTTTAACCTTTTTAAAAACTTCTTCTGGATATCCAAATGTCTTTCAATCTTAAAGAAAGATAAAAAAAACAATCTCAAATGAAACAGGTATTTAAAAAGACAACGAACAGATGCTGGGAGGCACGTCTTGTTCACCTAGCAATAAATGCACGAACGGCCTGTAAGGCAAGTTTACTGAGGTAAAACGTCTGGCCTGAGCGAGATGCCATTGAGTGGGAAAGCAAGTGCCATGGGAGAGGGAAGATAAACTACTCTGAGTGGAGGAGCTTCCAATTTTCAGATTTTAATCTTTAACACAATAGTCCTTTAAAAGTGGAGATAAGCAGTCAAAGATTGATATCAAGAATATTCCACAGGAGAGCCAGGGGAATCCAAGAGGGACAACACTTTAAATGTTTATAAATAGCGAAATACCGGTGTACTCCGTACAACACCCTGACCCAAACAGGCGGTGAGCAAAGAGATTTATGAGCAACTGTTCTTTTCAGCACAAGAATTCTTGTGTCGGGGAGAAAAGAAAGTAATGTTTTCTTTAACGCCAGCGCGATGAAAATGGACAGAAGCAAATACACATTCTGGTGCTTACTCTGGAAACCTTAGAAGAAGAAAAAAACAAAAACCCTTAATGCTGCTTTAAAGGAAGTATGTCAACAAGGAGGAAAACCATCACATTAATGTAGAAGAGAAAATTCTGTTACTGCTTTGGTAACACCCAGTAGGTCGATTTATCCCTAGTTAAAACGCATTTATAAAATGAAGCACAGAAGTCAGTTCTGTACCCTCAGAGCAGTAGTCTGGGGGCCCTGCTGGCAGGAAAGCTTCTTACACACTCAGGGATTTGGGCGGTCATAGTCCACAACCAATTCAACCTTAAGGCAAAAGACAGCTGCTACTTTGAAAGTTTCCTGCTGTGTAAGAAATAATTAAGGCTGTATGATCAGTATGCAACAAAGCACTTGCAGCAAAGATGCCAAGTTAATTCTACTTGCAAATAAAGAGTTAAGTGAAGTTGCATCACAGAACGGACTACATAATGTAGTTCAAAGGCAAAACACAAGAGTTAAGCAAGATGTAATGTGCAATAGAGAGGCCAGACTCTGAATTATAACAATGCAACCAGGATATTATTTCACATATTAGAACTCATTTACTCAAAAAGCAGAAGGTACATGTTCCAAAACGAAGTTACAAATCTCTATTTTGATTTAAGATATAGGGGGGAAAAAAAAAAAAAAAAAAAAGAAAAGAGAAGCAGCAGAACACATTTATCAAAGTATACAGTGAAAAACACAGGCTTGTTAAAACTTTTAGTACTAAGCTAGTACTATTTAAACATTATGCAGAAAGATGAGAGAGCTGTAGATGGCAATTCCAGGCTCTTGTGCTTAGGACAGTTCATGCCACAGAACAGTGGCACTGGCTCCTGATTTTGATTCCCTCCCCACCCAACCCCAAACCACCAATTGCACCTGGAATTCCCAGCCCAGGAAGTGGCACCCACTTGGCCCAGCACTGTCTCCCTGTGGCTTGGTTTCTGATTGCTGGATCGTTCCCATGCCTAGTCCACCTGGCAGCCCAGGCTGCCCATACAGCTATTCCTCATCCCCTGCAAAAGAGCTTGCGAGACAGATGGAAGCGCTCCACAGACCAGATTCAACCCCTAAGTAGTCAGTTGGGCCTGACTCTCTTCAGACATTAGGTTGCTAATAGCCTTATTGCTGCTTAGGAGGAAAAAACAAACAAACAAACAAACACACCAGGTTTTGCAAAATATAAACTTACTTCTTTGTGACAGGAGGCAATAAGACAATTAAAGAGGGTTGAAATATTTTCTTGAGACAGACTCCCCAGGGAAAACCTAAAGATCATACCAATTCAGGTTTGTGTTAGCAGGTTGCTACTGTTACTTTGGATAACAGGAGGCAAAGCATAGGAAAGGGATAAGTTTTACACTAGTACCAGGATATACATCCTCTGGTCAAAGGACACTGTAGATGCCATCTGTTTATTTTTAATTTATTCATTTTGGTTTGAAATGCCAGACCATTCTTCTTCTTTTTTTTTTTTTTTTTAAATAGAACTATCTAAATGGCTAATTACCTGTGCATTCCCTGATGCTTTTCTCATACAAACAATATGAAACTTAATTATTCAATGATTTTAAATTGCTCTGGATTATTTTTCCAGCTTTCTAGACACAGATGCTCACCTTCAGATTTGATTGAATTTCTTCTCTACCCTTCTAAGCATGCAAAGAGAATCCTACCATCGCTTTCTCAAATAAGCTCCTGAATCCCAGCTTCCTGAAAAGCAGGATCTGTGGCTGCGTATATAACAGAAAATAAAACAGAACAGGGCAAACAGCCACGCTCTGGGCTTGGCACCAGCTAGCATGGTATAGCTTGTGGCTGTACAACTAAAATCCTGTCCCTCCAAAACAGCATGGCCAGATCCAAACAGCCTTTTGGAAATGGTCCACAGTCTATACTAACCCTAGAACTATGCTTGGGCATAATGTGGGAGAGTGTTAGTTGGCACAAGACAAAACTGTGTCACGAACAGTACTAAATTTGTAGCAGTACAGACAGTCGCATGCCATATCCATTCCTTATTTAGTTCCTACTATAAACATGTATCATGATTATAGTTCCCAGTTGCTTCTGGAGAACATCATTTTAGAAGTTAATTCCATAAGTAGCCAATGCATTTCAGAATTAACAGGTCACCTTTTTCAGGCATGAATTTCTAGCTTTAATACCACATCCTAATCTAGGCTATTGGTGTTTTCAAATCAATAGAACAGAACCAAAAAGAAAAAAAAAAAAAAGTAAAACAGCCAGCATTTGCATTTCCAGGTGCATTATATGCAGCACAGGTGAAAATTTGTACTCTGTAGGTTTTAGATTTTTTTTAGTGTGTTCAGAAAGACTGAAATGAGCACCTGTGATCTGACTTCTTCATTTCAGCAAGCCTGGATTGCTGCCAGTATAGTCCTGGTCCAGACTGTCAGCTGGTATAAAGTGGGCATAGCTCTAGAGACAAGTAGCTAATCCATAGCAGCTGAGACTCTGCTTCTCCAAACTATCTGCATCAGGGTGGTAGGCAAGGGGAAAATTCAAATACTTTACAAGGTTAGTGTTTGCTGTGTTTTGTTCAGTAATTCGAAAACTCATCCATGTCTTCACAAATTTCCTCTAAATCAGAAATCCCGACTGACTTACTTTTGCTGCAAACGCAAATCAAAAGCATTTAAACTTAATTCGCACAAAAAGAAACATATGCAACAAATCTTTGTGCACACAACAAAGGCATATAAAATTTTTCCAAAGGAAAGCATAACTACTCTGGTGCAAACTGGATGAAAATGTTATACTTAGGAAGAATTATTGTGTCTTAAACTTTGTATAGATGTAAGTGATTATTGCAGTGTCACAGGGTAATGAAAAATTACACTGAGTACAAAAACATACATCCCTTTCGTAACTGCATACCTATAAATTATCTCAATACTTGCTTCTCCAAGTCTTACCTTGAAATAGCCTTAAAATGTAATGGTATTGACAAAACTGTGTATTATTCTGTGAAACCTCGACCTGTCATTGATAACTGTTGGAACACTGGCTGCCAATCTGGTCCACTGAGTTCTGAAAAATTAAAATATCAAGCCATGCTGCCTTGTCCCTTGCCCAGTGTAATAGTCCCAGGCATTGAAATCTTGTACCCTCATTTGCCTGGGAGTACTTTAATTGTAGTCCCTTGAACTATCTGTGCAATTTCTGTCTTTCAAAAAGATAGAAAAGATGCCACATCTACCCCAACAGTGACATGCCTAAAGATCATCACTCCAGTTAACCAGAAAACTATCAGATCTTCCAACAATAACCACCAAAAAACCTAACATGCAACAAAAGCCCCCCACCACATAAGTGAAGTAACAAACTTATTAAATCTCAGCAACAATAACATTGCTAGCATGAGACAGGCATATGTTTCTCACAGATCTTGGCCTAAATCCTAGTTCTGATGTAGAAAAAAAAAAGAAAGTAATAAACCAGCTTGACAAAAAAAAAGAAAATGTGACTTTAGATCCAGAATTACTATGGTCCTTTTTCTCTGACATGCAGCCCAGAATACCTATGGTGACACTAGAAAAGATGAAGCTAGGAAATAACTGCTCAATACTACCATTTTCTCCATTTTCTTTTGGACTCCCAGACAAAATACTTCTTTTCATAAGAAAGTAAATGCTTGTGTCAAAGATGTCTATTTTTCACAGTTGTCAAAGAAAAAAAAAAAGAAGTCCGGTTTCCACAAGTAGATCCATTCTTCTATCATTCTAAAACACGGTGTCGTAGATTGAGCTAGAAGAGAGACAGCTAATTTATACGCCTCCAAGTCAAATTGTTCAGAGCATCAGCAAGTAAAGGGAATGTACTAAACTATGACTGACTAAAATCAAATTAATCAGTACGATGGATTGACTTGGAGATGGTTTTGAAAGTATGTTCAGGACATCAGCAGGGAACATGGCTGGAGTTGACACATTAAGGCTGTCCTGGTGCTGGCTGCACACTCTGATGCTAAAACATAAACCAGTTGAACACTACCTGGTAATCCATGGTAGAAGCTGGGTGGCACTTATTTAGAGCTGTTAATTGTCTTCATTCCATGGAGAAAATGTGACCCTCCTCAATGTGAGGGCTATGATTTTTGTCAGAATATGTCAAAAGAAAGTCAGGAGACTCTTGCTTTGCTGCACACTGAAAGACTGTAAGACCGCAGAGCAAGTGGGCAGAAGGCCTGCAGGTATGGAAAAGCACTGAGACTTCCAGATTTGATTTCTGGGCAAGTCTTCAGAGAATCACCTGAATATTCTGTTTTCTTGAAAACTGGAGAAGAAACTTTTTAACAGTGCAAAATGAAGCACTAAACTTATCGTGCATATCTACAGTCACTGGCACAAGATGGGAGAATACCACACACAGTCAGCCTTTTAATCACCAGCAGGAAAGTTTCTGCAGGTTTGGAGGACAGCCTAATCCCAGAGAACTGGTATTTTTTTCTTTATTTCAAATTCATTTATATCCAGCCTCCCTTCAGAATCTCTCATCCATGTAGCAAAAAAGAAAAAAAAAGTTATTCTAAGAATGAAATGTTTTATTTCAATGTCAGTTGAAGGAAGTACTACCACATACTGACAGTTGTATCAAATTAAACACAGAAAGCAGAATGTCTAATACCATGTGGAAGACTTAGTGCAAGAAATAGCTACCTGAATAACCTCCCCCCAACCCTCTTCTTGTGATCCTCTCCAAAGCAAGTCATATGGCAGCACTTTTCTCCTTTTATGGGCAAAAAAAAAGGAGAAAGGAAGTCAGCACCACGAGCAGGACTGCACTGCCACGTGAGTCAAGAAGCTCAAAGCTGTAAGACTACGTGCTCGTCTCTACCTCAATGAATTAAAAATACACACCCTGAAAGAGGGATACCAGGAATCAATCGCCACTTACCTAACACGTATATAACTATGTCACATAGTATTTCATGCTTACTAAACCAGTCACCAGAGAATGTATTAAAAACTAAAGGAGAGAGGGCACGTAATGTATTTGTATTTGCTTATCTAACATCTTCTTTCTTTGTGTGAATGGCCTACCACTAGCATACGAATGTCTTCTTTTGGAAACAGCTGTAGTGATAGTATGACTCAGAACAGCAATTAAAATGCATTCCCGTGAACTAGAGTACTTTCTGCTGCACATATTTCTCTGCACGTTGCACACTGCCTCGGTGCCCAGCACCCGCTCCCAGTTCTGTGAACTTTATTTTTCTTCAGCACCAAACTTGGGTCTACAAGAGAGTCAGAGAAAGTTACAAGTGAGCTGACTTAACACAGTTTAGCCATTTCAAGAAAACTGTCAGCATATCATTAGCTCAAAACTTGGGAAAGGTAAATGATATACAGAATTCTCTATGTATAGGGCCAAAAGGAATAAAAGCCTTGTTGGTCTTTTATTAATAGGAAGAAAGAAATCATTGTTTCTGCCTCAACAGTTAAAAGCCCAAATCATATGAGGGGACTCCTACCTATAAAAAGTTAAAGAATCGAGAGATAAGAAAGTCCCTTTCCTCACCATGCACAGGTGATGGGATCAAGAAGTTCTAAGCATTCCCATTTCCTCTCCAACAACAGGCGGCTGGGCGCATCAGTCAGACCACGTATGTGCACATACATACAGCGACCTGTAGGGTACCCGCAGAGATCTCGTGTGGAATCGGGCACTTTATCTGTCAGCCTTACAGGTACCTACTGTTGATTCAGAGCCACCTTGCTTTTCCTCAGCTGCTGATGCGCAATCATTCCGAGTTTTATCTGAGTGCTGCAACTTGCTATTTGACTGCTTTGTTTGGGACTTATCCTGCAAACAACTGAATTCAATTACATGAGTTACGTTTGCTGGGTTGCAGCCCACGCAACAAAGTTAAAACACAGATAAGCACTGGCCGGGTCAGAGTCTCTGTCCTTAAAGCATTTTTTTTTTTTAAAGGAAGGAAACAGTCTTCCCACTTATCAGATCATTATCGGGTCAAATCAGATGGCCAAAACAGCAGAGCTCTGGAAGGAGTTTAAAATAATCCCATCATTTTTTGAAGTCTAGCATTGCTATTACATGGAAAATGAAAGCTATTAAAAATGTACCTATGTATCTATCTATCTATCTCTATATATTTGCTATTGTTAAAGATCATGATTTGCGCCTGGGAAGCTTTAAAGTGTTACCAGTGGGTATTTAACTCTCTTTTGACAAAATGTTATTTCGGTATAAACAAGGGATATTTCTTTAAAAAGTAGTATTTTAACCTGTAGGTATCCCTTTGCCTTATAAATAAATTAGAAAACACTGAGTAACTGTAAGTGCAAAAGTACAAACACTTTATTACGATTGTGGTGAGTCAGACTGCCAGGATTTGGCAGCCCACAGTGTTCCTCAGCAGCAGAACAAAAGGGGATTTTTTAGGCGGATTTACTTTTAGTTCAGTAAAGGACAACATGATACTGTCTGTGCCATAATGAACCAAAACCTCAGTTAAACACAGGCGTTAAGTAGTCCGACCACAATCGTTTTTGTCTCACGGTATAAAAATGGACAAGCAGATTACCTATACTTCTAAGGCCTCTAATATGTATGCTCTCTCCATGTCTTTTGTATACAAAAAAAAAAGAAATAAAAGTAGCAAGGTTATCTAGTTGCAGAACTACAAATGTATTCTACAGGCAGCATACCCCTGAATACCTCAAGATCAGGAAATATTTTCTATTCTCCTCTCGAGTACAAGAGGCGTTGATACAAAACAGCAAGTGGATTTTTTAACACCTTCTCTAATTAAAAATATAAACCCTCTAGACCTAAGTATTGCACTCCCAACAAAATCTTTCATGTATTCAGAGCATGAAACGCATTTTAAGAGAGACTCATTTTCCAGCTTCCCAGTCATGATCTCATTTGGAATCGCAAACCGTCCCCACTGTAACTGATATTACAGCACCCTGCTGCAATATAGTCTTTTGAGAGGGTGAGGAAAGTGTTCCAGTCCTACAGGGTATTTATGCTTTAATAATAAAAACACAGGAAAAACGGTTGCAAAGTATCAGCTCCCGTTTCCTCTGCTGCCATGAAAACCCAATCAGTTATTAAGGTGACGACTAAAGTCTTATTTCCAGAAACTTCCAAAGATGCCCACATTCATCATGAAATCCATATCTAAAGGAGTCTCCAGCAGTCTACAGATGATCCTTCAGGCAAAACACTGTAAAATTACCAAACAATACAGTAAAAGAAGTCAGACTACATATATGTGGGTGGGAGAAAGTGTAACTGATAAAAAATTAGATTATTCCTGGAAATGAAGCACAACAAATTTAACAATCTAGCCTTCTAAAATATAAACTGGTTTGAACAAGTCAGAGAAATATTATTATAAATGTTTCCCCTCCCCCAATTTCCACAGCATTAGAAGAAAACCTCCACAAAATTAGGAGCAGCAAACCATCGGTACCAAATAACAAATCAAATGATAAATACGGCTGCACATCTCTTATGATGGCTATTTAAACACAATTCTGGAATCAATTTACTTGAGATAGGATCATATGGATCAGTTACCAGAGAGAATTTTCCTTATTCTCCAAAACCAATTCAGCTCCGTAAGTGGCACCATCACTCAGCATTTCCATATCAGCTAACAACCGATAGTAATGAATTTCTGCCCCACAGCTCCACACCACTATTAATATGCATGAGATAAACCCGAAGATGTACTTTCTGCTCCCCTCCCAGAAAGCCATTAACTCAAGCTAACCTCCCAGACTTAATATGGGGTTGCTGCAAAACGAAAGTGAGAGTGATCAGGCTGTGTACCAAATACACTGGCAATAAAGAAAATAAAACAGAAAATAGGTTTTCTTTGAAATGCCTTTGAAAAACAAGAGCACTCCTTCTGCCCACTTCTCAATCTAACCACATTCAGCCTAGACAACAGTAATATCAGTACACTACTGGGCTCAATTCAGTTGTGTACTAGTACCAAGATACCCTTAGCACCAACGTAGAATACCCTGCCTTCCCAGTAGACCTTACTCCAGGCAGGATATGGGTCTTCCACGCATCTTGTATCTGCTCGCGAAGCACAGACACGGTGAAGATCGTAAAGCATCTCAGATAGGACATGATGCCTGTGTTGGACAATTCAGTCAAACCATGCTTAAGTTGTGTCCTAACCCCAAAATAAAGAAAGACTTTCTTTGGAAGGTAACTGCAGTCCATTCTTGTCAAATTCTGGACTTCATCCCCTCCCAAAATCTACACTTTTCCTAGATTTACCAGTTCATATGAGAATAGAAGCACAAAAATGGACTCTCCTGAGAATTCTGAACATGGCTACAATAATTTCAGTTATGAACTTAAAGTAACTGGGATAGTAAGCAGAAAGCCCTCTAACCTAATAGGAAACAAAGTTGAGAAGTCTGTACCTTAAACATCATTATCCTGGAAGCTCAAGAGATGCCTATGTTATTAAAAAGGCTTTTAAAACCTTCAAGCCTCCCCAGGAGCAAAATACAAAGTCATCCCTTTCACAAACTGATGAGGGAAGGAGTCACGCAATTTTGAAGTTTCGGATGAGCAGACGAAAGCACACCCCCGAGCACCATTTAGCAATTCAAGAGCATCAGTAAAGCAACCACGGAGGAAGTAAAAGAACCGGGTGGTATGCTCTTTTCGGGCTAAAAGGCTGGCTCACAACCACACCTCCACTTGCCAGGGCAGTGCCCTAACCAACAGAGTAGTCTGTCCTAGACTATTCCCACTGAAGGTATGAAATTGAAGAATGTTTACTAGACCAAATAACGAAACACCCACAGCAATCAGATTTCCCTCACCTCAGATGAATGTCTTGATCACAGGGCAGGAGTCACCCTCCCTCTGGCCTAATTAACTCTTTTTTTCAAAGTAACACAATTGCAGGTGAAATAAAGGTTTCCTACTACTACAGGGCAGTTTATGAGATGCTGTTTGTTGTACTCCCCTGGGAAGAGAGAGATGGGAGCTTAAGTTACTTCAAGCTGAAAAGGGGACATAGAAACAAGCTTCCCACTTCATGGTAATTGATGCAACTAATGCATCACTGAATATAAAGAGAAGGGGGAGAGAGAAACATCATTGCAAATGCTTCTTCCTTGAGTTTGAATAAATAGTTTACACCTTATTCATTTCTTAGCAAAACAAGGCTTTCAAATCCAAGGGGAACACTCCTGTCTAAGGATGCCAAAGGCAGGTAGGCACGAGAGAGATGCCACTCTCCACAACAGTCACGGAGGGATGCAGAAATGTAGCTCAGTGTATCTGATTTTCTCTGTAGTAAAAATACAGACAGCAGTGTGCTTTCAGACATGAGTTTTAAGAACACCATAGTTAGCTTTGAGGCATCTAATTGTAAAATAGGCCACTCAAATAATTTATGAATTCAGGCCGTAATTCAACAGGGAGAAAGATTTTCCCTTCAAAATCCCATAAATTATATATATGTATACATATACAAAGCTTCTAATAACAACTTAAAATTTAAGTTAAGCCTATGTGTATCAGAGAGCTATAGGACAGTACCGAATGGCTGTTATCTAAAATGTCAGTGTAAGTCCACACATCCCCTTAAAAACACCAAACTACCTCCACAATATCATTTAACTGTGCAAACTCTGATGCCCAGACATGACTCAGTTTTTCAGCGCTCACCAGAGATAAACAGGTGACCAAACTCAAGATCCCAATATATTCCATTCCATGTTCCATATATGACAACTCCCATGACATATTGATGTTATTCAACAGATCTAAGGGCCATACATTTATGAATCACATTTATTAACTCAAGACTCTGACAAAGAGTGGCACTTGGGACAGGCATAAATAACACCACAAGTTGCATTGCTAGTGGAACCTTCAAAAAGAATTTTTCACATTTTACAAACTTCACAAATTCCTTACAGAGATTTAGTCAAAAAATAACTCTCAAACTTAGGCATTGGCTTCACCTTTTGCACTGTCATTCATCCAAGCCATGATTTTAAAAGTCAACATTGACACTCCTTCAGAAATACTGTCATGGACAAAAAAATGGGCAAAATGCATAGAAAGTTCCCAAAGAGCACTGGTTATGTAGTCTATTGACAAACTGGTAACGTAGACAAGAATATTCCAGCCATTGGCATGCAAACGTAACTATTCCTGAATTAAGACAAGTCCGTAGATGTGAATATACCACTCATGAGACTACTTCTAAACATTTTAAATCCACAATAATAAATACAAATCTTTTAAACACCTATGTGTCAGTGCTGCCCTAGTTCATGTCTGTCCTACAAGGTATTTGTCCTGTATCTGTTATTTTTCCTGTACAAGCAACTACTGTTACCAAACCAAGAATTTGTATCAAGCAGTATATATAGACAGAAAATAAGACACTTGTTTTTCATTTTAATCGCAAGCATGGATTGGAATTCTGTGAAAGCAGAAGAATGGTAAAATCAGTACTTCACAAGAATTAGGACCTATACAACTCACATCATTCACATGGCTCTCATCATCATACATGAGTGCATAGCAGCTTCTATTACAATTTTAATTTAAACAGCAAAATTCAAATTTATGACTGCATTTTTGCAGCTCTCAAGCTGTCCCATATATTAAATATTTTAATTCATGCCTCTCAAACTGTTTTCTCTGATTTAATGTTACTGTTTTGCATTCGTAGATAACGTAAGTAGAAGGCACTGCTAAAAGAATGATTGATAATACTGAAACAGATCCAAATACATACTGAATTCGGCACACAGGAAACACTGTGAGGGTTTGGCTCCTTCAAATTGACATATATGCATATTCCTCTGTCCACTGATACTACAGCTCACATTGACATACTAAATCTGTTTTCAGGGATTTAACAGGAGACCTAATGATACCTGGATTGTATACAGGTTTTGGATTTAGAATATTATTTTTCTATTTTGTATAAAATGTGAACTGAATGACCAAGTTCATGTTCTACTGCATCTAGTACTAAAGAATGTCAGTGATTCCACAGAACTATTTCACAGTTTCTCTAAAAACTCCAATTAAAAGGGTATTTGGAAATGCATATAAATGATCAATTAAAGAGGTCTTATTTACACTACCTGTACACCTGTAAAATATGGTTTCTGTTAAAGTATGAGAATTGCTATTCATCTAAATAATGTCTAGTCTTTTTATATACATTTTAACCACTCATTTTGTATAACACATAACCTGTGGAAATCTGCAACATACTGCACATGCAAATCCCCGATGTCTTTGTGAGACTACCATACTGCTGAGGACAAGATATTTTAGCCTGACAAAACAGTGTCAAAAATGATGTCATGAAGACAAGCTAAGCACACTAACAATGAATTATCTTCCCAGCACTGTAAAATTCACTAACAGACTCGCTGTTATGGCAAAATGACATCTGCTGACAGTAACTATGCAGTAGTATCCAAGATCTTCACCATTTTCCCTTTGTGAATTAACCAAGTATTTTTTGTTCTAATTACCGACATACGTTGCCTTTTTAATGACTTGTGGTTTGTTTATTTCCATTTTTAATAAAGAACAGAAGTTCACAGGCATTTGTGACTGCTAAAATGGTAGATGAGGGTAGTGAAAAAGTACAGAGCAGTATACAATAAAATATTAGACAGTCATTAAGAAATAATGCAAATAATCCCGAAAGCCTCTCTTATACTTGCCATAGTGTACATTTGAGTAAAATCTCAGTGATCAGATACAGTATATTATAGTGGTTCAAAATGCAGCTGAAGAATTTTAGTCTTAGTTGCTACTTTATGCTTTTTATAAATTTAGGTTAAACCCTTTATGCTAGTTTCATAATCTGTACTTTCACTTCATTAAAACATTTTTAAGGTTTACTCTAGGAAAGCTAAATTTGTGAGTTGTAGAACTTTATGATTTGTTTTTCTTTTGGGCCTGGTGGGGGGGGGTTGTTTACAAGAGTGTAGAAAGGAGAGTCCAACATGAGAAATTATAAAGTTTATTCCTTAAAAAAAATAAAATACGTTGCTGATATATAAATCTTCCTTATATGCTACAAAAATATAAAAGTTAGGTTAACTGAGAAAAGGGAAGTATCAGCTTAGCTCTTCTCTGTGTAATATGAGTTGGGGTATTTTTGCAGACCAATGCTGAACATGTAAAATTCTTTGCCCACAAGGCAACCTCCTGTCACGACTGCATTTCATTCCAGATCCCCCCACCTAAGAGTTCACAGTCAAAGTCATTTTTATTTTTTTGCCATGCAGATGGCAAGAACGGGAGAAGGAAAGCAAAGCAAAAACATCCCCATCTCCCTTAACTTACCCTTTCCACACACACATACAAACCGCCTTTAGGAGCTGGTAAACAAAAATGGAGCGCATAGATCATCTGTATGGAAACCAAGGACTACCAGAAACAGGCTGGAAACCAACGTACATCACAACCCTCAGCAAGTTATCAGCAACAACACTGAAGGAATGTGAAATTAAAAGTCTTTCCATGGTTCTCGTGAATTATAGAGTATTTGATTTTATACACTGGCATCATATATTATCAGGGCCTTAGCATAACAAAACACAGATAAATAAAACTAAAGCTAAGCTGTCTTGAAATTAAATTAGGAAAAAAAAAAGAAGAAATGCACGTGTGGTATCTGTTCAGTGTAACACAGCTCAGCTACCTCAACATGCAGAGAGATTCAAATGACGAGATGAATTTAATCTTAGAGAATGTGTTTTTCATCCGTTCTCACATCTAGCTTTCAGAAAGGTACATCCACCTAGAAATGGTGTTCACAGCACCCCGCATCCAGCAATCACCAGCAGCTGAAATAAAACTTTTCGCTATAATCGAAGTTGCGAATTTGAGCCCCCCTGCCCCCAATCTACAGCATAGGCGTTCTTACCCAGCAAAGCGCTACAACCTTTTGTTTGATTTATATTCTAAGCCCCCGTTACAGCTTATCCTGGCACCTGGGTCCACGCCGGGGCTGCAGGGAGCCAGGTGCCTGCACCAGGCCGGGCTGCGGGATCCGCCGGGCAGCAACGAGAACGCAGACGCCTTCGTTACGGGGCGCCTGTGCCAAGGAAAACCGTCTCCCCTCAGCAAACGCGAGGCTCAGCAGCGAATCTACGGTCGTGCCGCGCGTTCCGCGGGGAGCTAACGCCACAGACAATGCGTTTGAAAATACAGAAGGGGAAAGCGGTGCCCGGATGCCCGTAACTCACACGAGGCGAGCCCGCCCGCCGCTCACCTCTCCACCAGAGGAGCTGGCAGCGAGCCGGTGCTTTTCGAGGCAACAGTTGTTTATCTCCCCCGNGCGGCCCCAGGGAGCTCCCCCAGCCCGGCCGGCGAGGCGGCAGCGCCGGCTGCCAGCGTCGGGTAAGCGGGGCTGGGCTGAGGAGGGGGCACAAAGGCGGCGGCGAGGGCTCAGCACCCCCCTGTGGGGGGAAGGCAACACCCGATCAGAGAGGAAAAAAAAAAAAAAAAAAAAAAAAAAAAAAAAAAAAAAAAAAACAC
>VXAA01001623.1:261345-278386 GCA_013399115.1 Anseranas semipalmata
CCCCCCGGGGACAGCGGCTTTGACCCAAATCAGCCCCGTTTCGCACAATTCCCAGCCCGTCTCCTTCTCCTCTGTGGCCTCTTTTTTTGGCCAGCAGTGTGCACGTGTGTGTGAATGCTTGAGTTCAGCAGGGCCGCAAATACATTTTTTGTGCGTTTCTGACTTCGCAGAAGGCAGTACTTCCTCAAGATGTCAAAACCAGATCTGAGCCCATTCACAGCTCGTGAAAATACTTTGTACTTCCTCTTACTGTTTGGAGGGTTAAGTAAGGTTAAAGTTGTAAAAGTGGCTATGCGGCGCTTGGTTTCCCCCTTCCCCAAAAGCCAGTCTATGAGTCATTTACAGGAAGAAAGAAAAAAAAAATAGCTTACAAGTAACTATTGGAAGTACAGCATAGAAATATCAGGTTATTTGTTCACACCAGGGTTTTGCTTACTGAGTTTTTTAGATGTGAGAAGCTGTAATGCTGACCACAAAGCCATTGTAATGCTGTCAGTGCACCCAGGAGTTCACAGCCATGCTCTGCCTTGGGAAAATGTGTCAAAGAAAGGGCCTGTGCACACTGAGCAGGTGTGATTCTCTTGAACAGGGCAAGTTTTGCAGCGCTCTGAAGCAGAGCGGCTTGGTAGAGCCATGAGCAGGTAGGATCTGCTGCTGACTTGCTTCTCTGGCCTTTACACGTTGTAACTTCTTGCCTTTACCCAGTCTGTGTCCAGATATCCTTGAACTGTTCTCTTTTGGTCTGAAAATTCCAAATTTTCTGGTCAGAAAATAACTTAAGGGACAGAATTAGTCTATTAAAAGGCTTAGTCTCTGTTATGGTGGCACATATTTAATACAGCTATCCTTATAGCACCCAGCTTAGTGGAACGCTAAACTGCTGACTTGCATTTTTTATCCACGAGTCTCGAAAGTACCTCTTAAAAGAAGTAAAAAGCGTTGCTCCACTTTCAAGCAGGAAGAACAGTCACATGGAAAACTTGAACCAGGAGAGAGAACTGAACCTCAGATTCACAGCTAGCAGCTTAACGTCCCCTTGTCTTTGGTTATTTTTCTGGGGCATGTGTTCTGACCACTATATAATGGACATGTCTTTAACTGGATGCTGTTGCAAAAAAAAAAAAAAAAAGAGCTGTCACCCATCACTGGTAAATACTCCAGTTCTGTTAGTGTGTGTTATGTATGCTCTCAGAATGTCTGCACTGAATGCAGATGGGATTTAGCCAGAAGAATATTTTGATTCTGGATACTGATAGTATTTAGGAATTAGATATGTCCAACTTTTAAATCCTGTCAAAACAAAGGGACCGTTATATATTGATGAAATGAAATGTAGAACATCTACACAGCTTTAGCGTCACATACTGCCATAAGACTGCAGTTGAACAGCCTTTAGGGGGAATGGCAGCTGAGTGATGGATTTCAGATTCTCAACTTCGGACAATGACGTTACAGACCAGGAATTAATTGTTTAATCAGCTATTTGCGTATTAGCCATGCCACAGTAACTGTCTGTGTGAAACTGCTATCCCAATGCAGATGTGAGACAAATTCAGTTTGGGACACATTTGGTAGGGTTCAGATTCCTAAATAAAGTTATCTCTTATCATTTGTACTCTATGAGGTGTCTCACATAGCGCCCAGTTTTTGCTCAGAAGAGATGCAGGATTCCCACAAAGTTCTCTCTCATATCTACCAGCCCTGTGCCAGTACCTCAAAACACCCTGAACTTTCTCTGATTAAAGGAAGTGCTTGCATTTAGGCAGGTGAACCATGCCTCTAAAATTAGGTATGTAGACACTTGCATGATCTTAGACATTGGTTAGGTGTCTAATCTCCAGTCAGTAATAGGGTCTGGTCCTGGTGCTTTCATATGAGTGTCTCAAGCATCACAAGAAGCAGTCAGGTGCCTACAATCAATTGGGGAGCAATGCAGTGGACCAGCCACTAAAAAGCTGTGTTATCACAGCTCAAAGCTACCCAGGCTCCATTGACCCAAGTCCTGAATATGTAGGGCTTTTCAAGACGCCCTTGGGTGTCTTGCCTTATTTTCTACCACTCTTACTGAAGTATGCAGGTGTCTTTTAGGTCCTATGACCCATACAGGTAGCTCAGATAACTCAAGATGCCTGTTGCTACACGAGTCATTCTGTCTTCACTGCAATGGAAATTTAGATCCCTAGCTGAAGACACCTGCATACAGATAACTAAAATTTGGACGTTTGAGTCTCACACTGAACCCCATCCAAATCAATTCGCTATCTCAAATTTCAGGGGAATTTAACACATTTTATTGCACAGTTATGACATTGTATATGCAACCAGCAGTCATGGCTCAACTGGAACATTGTAGCATTGCAGCAGACTCCCAAATTTTCTAGATGCTGGCCTTATATTATGTGCTGTAGTTTGAAAGTTTTTTTTTTCTTGTTTGTTTGTTTGTTTTTTAAATGGGAATGATTGATTCATAAACTCATCTACAAATATTTGAATGACTATCTACCTGGGATGGTGTTGTCTAGTCTTTTGTAGAGAGTATGGTGCCTTACAAGTCTTGAAACTCATGGCTTTACGCAGAATTGCACTAACAATCGTCTGGATGCAACCAGTGGCCTCAGAACAGATGGAAAAGTGAGTTTTCTGATTTTGATGTTTGACTTGCCAAGTAGAAGCAATAGATTTATCTAGCAGTTTTCTCAAGTATTTAATGTAGGGGTTGATTTGTGGAATAAAAGGACATCTTTCTTAATACTCATTTTAACTCTGTGCAGACTGCCATGAAGAAGGTTAGTACAAACAGCACTCTCAGAAAAGAAAGGTTTAGCACCCACTTGAGAGATTACTGAATTCAAAGGAAAGTCTCTTCAATTTCAGCGGCCATTGAATCAGCCCCTTAATCATCTCCTCCGTCTGGAAGTACTTTATTTTTGTGGTTAACAGAAAAAAAAGGATAATGCTAATATATTCTATGAAGTAAATGTTATGAATATTCAGTATGATCCTGTCATCACTTGCATAATTCATGGTACCACTGATACTGTTTGGAATTGTAGTTGTTCATCACTTACAAAGACAAACCTCTGCACTGTTCTGGAATTTAGGGACATAATTTTCTGAGTTATGAGTTATACCATTCAAAATTAGGAGTAAAACCACTAGATTTGAGCCATAACAAACAAACAAACAAACAAAAAAATAAAAAGGTGGTGGTGGGGAGGAGTTAATCTGTCATTTTATGAGCCTGAATTGTGTCCGAAATTGTTTCCTACCAGAGAAATGTGCTACTGTGGTTTTGTCAGTTTTTTTCTCTCCTCACAAAGAATAAACTATTAGTAAGTGGGCAGAGAAAACTTCTGCATGTCAGTTGTTGTGGATATCTTCTGCCTGAAGAGCTTGCTTTCTCAGCATGCATTGAGCCTTCATTGGAAATCCCCGGTTTATTTCTTGCATCAGCTGATGAAAGAAATTAGCAGAAGCATGGGCAGCCAGCCCTTTGCTGGCAAAGGACCAGCCATGGGAGATTAGAGGAGCTACACTGATCACAAAAATACAGGAGTCCCAACTGAATACAGCTGGAAATCTGACTTGTATTTGTTTACCTATTTGGAACTCAGTATATTGGAAATATAATTCCCATTATAATGCATGTACACACCTTAAAGAGGTACACAATAAAATGTATTTATTTTATACGTTAATTATATTCATTAGGCATTCAGCGCAGACAATTTTCATTGTCAGTCTTACACAAATTAAACAACTTTACTCAAGAAAATGATATCATTAAGCTTCTGGTATAGGCTGTTAAAGGTACTAATATGCATGCATACAGTTTAAAAATAGTTGAGATTTATGAAATATATTGCTTAAAATAAAAAGTAATTTTATTTTTGTCATTTTTTTAACAAGTCAGAATAATATGTATTAAATAATGGGACTTTGGCTATGTAATTGAATAGAAATGTGGTCAGACCCTAGGATATTTCTGGGGCATGGTTCTCAACTGCAAATACCTTATCCAAATATACATGGTCAGAACATAATAATAGTGTCCCTATACACTGATACATGCTTATTGGTAACACTGTAGCATTGAAAATCATAAAAACCAATAACAGGAAACTTACCTTTTAAATTCAAAAGTTTATCGAGTAGCTAACATGTAATATTTACTCATTCTGTATGCTTCTTCTACAATTAAACTGCAGGGTAGTGGAATTATATTGTAAAAAAAAAAATAGTTCACATTTGCTTGAAATAATATTCCTAATGCAAAATGAATATCAATAATTGCAATAGCTCACCGGATATGTAACATTATATTTATCACTATTAATGTTAATAAGAAAATGTCTAAGTAGCAAACTATTTTAAGCTGGTCGGCACAAACCCATTTTCATTTGCATCTAGCAAGATGTATCCTGGCAACCGTATATTTTTGGATTCGTAACAATTTATTCTATTCATTTTATGCAAATGAGGTAACCAATACTGCAAGAATCATGAGAATTCAAGATGGATAACTTGGATAGCGTCGTTCAGAGCTATATATAGATGACTAGGAGTGATATGTGAGTCATATTTTTTTTAATAATCTATTAAACATTTCCTTCAATGTACCTACCCAGCCAAAAGGTTTATCTTGCACAATTCACATACTTTTACTCAGAAATGGAAAGCAGTTAGCAACCCAAGCTGTGTCCAGTGAAGTAATGATTATCCCACACCACAGTGCTGCTTCTGTTATATTCTTTTTTGGGTTGAAAATGCTGCATGTTTCCCAAACTCATACAGAGCTTAATCAGCTGGAGGGAGGAGGAAGAGCAAAGGCTCTAGCCGTTGACCGCATCTATGCATGCTGACTTGATAACTTGATAAGTTAACACAGTATCTAGAGCAAACACGAAGCTGGAGTGCTATATATGGAGTTTCTATCTTATTGTGTGCAAATGTCATTGAAAGGACACATAAGAAAACTCTTTTGGTTTCGGTGCATATGTGTCAATGATTTCTATGCATTTGCTGTAGGAATAGGTTACAGCAAGCTGTGCATCTTCACTACATTCTAGTATCATCAAAACCTTTTGTTTGATTCAAGAAGATCTAAGGTATTCAGCTGGGACAAGGCTCTGCTTATAGAAATGTACAGTGTATAATACTGTCATAAGTACAAAACATTTACAAAAATAATTCATTCCTTTTTCTTACCTAAGTTGTTCAAGAGCTTTCAGCCTGGATCAAACTCACTGAACCTGAATAATCCAAAAGCTGGGCGTATATAGTCCATCTAAAGCAACAGCAATAACTGAAACTTTCTGTAGCAGCATAGCTGGTACACCTAAGCTAGATACTACTAGATGTTCCTCAGTGAACATGATAGATACTGTTGTTCCACTCTGAGGCAATAATCTTCCACTACTGAGCAGTAAGACTCAATTACATCTAGAATAAATTCAAACTGGACAACTGAAATGGTCGTCAGTCACTTTTCCTGTCCTTGTTTCAGAGTCAAGTGTACCTATAGCAAGAGTGAGGGAACTGATTTCAAAGCAACTCCTACATCATACTGACAAAACACAATATTCAGAACATACTTTGTGAGCTGATCAGTAGAGCCTTCCTTGGGTATAACAGGCTTTATCAAAAGGGAGGAGGACACAGCTGGTGAAAACAGTGATTTCAGCAATATGATTTTTCCCTATTCCTACATGGCAGTCACTGAACTTAAGTTTGACTGAGATCTTTATTAGAGAGTTAAAAGGTCAGGACTCCAATTTGATGATGTATGAAGTGATGAGCTGCTGTTACAGGAAATTACACACGTATATTAAAGTAATGGTTTCCTTGCTAAATTAGATTCTTAGCTTTTATGATAAGAAAAGTCAGGATTTGAGTTGCACATACAATCTCAGTATGGATCCCAATCCATATACATTATGATATCTTATCAAACTTCATAAAGAGGGATGCCTGATATTTATAAACAAACACACACAACCTCTGACTCCATCAGGAAGCAGGGTAGGTGCCTGACTGTACTGCATGAAAGAAATCTGTTTTCTGATATTTTCTAATTCTTTGCAACTTTAAAAGCCAAGGCACGGATGGAACTGAACTTGCCAAGGGATGCAAAGAATAACAAGAAGGGATTCTATAGGTACATTGGTCAGAAAAAGAAAGGCCAAGGAGAGTATACCCCCTCTGATAAATGAGAAGGGAGAACTGGTAACAACAGGAGCGGAAAAGGCTGAGGTACTCAACAAGTTCTTGGCCTCAGTCTTCACTGGCAGTCAGGCTTCCCACATCTCTCGAGTCCCTGAACCTGCAGCTGAGGCCTGGGGGAGCAAAGTCCCTCCCACTGTAAGCAAAGAGCAGGTTCGAGACCACCTGATGAAACTGAACAGCTACAAGTCTGTGGGGCCCGATGACAAGCATCCCAGGGTCCTGAGGGAACTGGATGATGTAGTTGCCAAGCCACTCTCCATCTTATCTAAAAATTCATGGCAGTCAGATGAAGACCGCAGTGACTGGAAAAAGGAAAATATCACTCCCATTTTTAAAAAGGTTAGAAAGGAAGACCCAGGGAACTACAGACCAGCGAGCCTCACCTCTGTGCCTGGGAAGATCATGGAACAGATCTCCTGGAAGCAATGTTAAGGCACATGCAAGACAAAGAGATGATCCGAGACAGCCAGAATGGCTTCACCAAACGCAAATCGTGCCTGACCAATCTGGTGGCCCTGTCTGATGACTGCATCAGTCAACAAAGGAAGACCAACCAATGTCATCTACCTGGACTTCTATAAGGCCTTTGACATGGTCCCACATGACATCCTGATCTCTAAATTGGAGAAAGATGGATTTGAAGGGCAGATTATTCAGTGGATAAGGAATTGGCTGGATGGCTGCAGCCAGAGAGTTGTGGTCAATGGCTCTATGTCCAGGTGGAGACCAGTGACAAGTAGTGTCCCTCAAGGGTCTGTCTTGGGTCTGGTGCTGTTTAATATCTTTATCAATGGCATAGACAGTGGGATCAAGTGCACCCTCAGCAAGTTTGCAGATGGCACCAAGCTGAGTGGTGCAGCTGATACAACAGAAGGAAGGGATGCCATCCAAAGGGACCTGGACAAGCTTGAGAAGTGGGCCCATGTGAATCGAATGAGGTTCAACAAGTCCAAGTGCAGGATGCTGCACTTGGGTTGGGGCAGTCCCAGACATGAGTATAGACTGGGTGGAGAACTCATTGAGAGCAGCCCTGCAGAGAAAGACTTGGGGGTTCTGGTGGATGAAAATCTCGACATGACCCAGCAGTGTGCGCTTGCAGCCCAGAAGGCCAATCATGTCCTGGGCTGCATCAACAGGAGTATGGCCAGCAGGTAGAGGAAGGTGACTGTCCCCTCTACTCTGCCCTTGTGAGGCCCCATTTGGAGTACTGCATCCAGGTCTGGGACCCCAGCACAAGAAAGATGTGGACGTGTTTAAGCAGGTCCAGAGGACCATGAAGATGATGAGAGGGCTGGAGCACCTCTCCTATGAAGAGAGGCTGAGAGAGCTGGGGATGTTCAGCCATGAGAAGAGAGAGCTCCGGGCAGGCCTCATTGCCACCTTTCAATATTTAAAGGGAGCTTAAAAAAAAAGATGGAGAGTGACTTTTTACACAGGCAGATAATGATAAGACAACGGGAAATGGTTTTAAACTAAAAGAGGGGAGAGTTAGATTAGATGTTAGGAGGAAATTCTTCACTCAGAGGGTGGTGAGGCACTGGAACAGGTTGCCCAGAGAGGCTGTGGATGCCCCATCCCTGGAGGTGTTCAAGGCCAGGTTGGATGGGGCTTTGAGCAACCTGGTCTAGTGGGAAGTGTCCCTGCCCATGGCAGGGGGGTTGGAACTAGGTGATCTTTAAGGTCCCTTCCAACCCAAACCATTTTGTGATTCTATCATTCTATGACATTCTGTATTTAATACATTGTTTATGCATGCAGCACAATTGCTTAAGGAATACATCAAACAAAACAAGATCTAATGACCTGTCTTGCATAGAGTATTTGGAAAGGATTTGCAGGATCCAGGTTCTCCTTTGCAGAAGCATTAAGTTGTTAATGGATATTTCCTTCTTGGTTCCACTGTGTTAATAAAGGACATTACCACTCCTAGCTGCTTGTCAACTTTTTGCCTGTGATTATTGTCCCCTAGGATTTGCTGGGATGACATGCTAATATAGTCAAAATCAGACAGGTTAGGTTAAACAGTTTAAATAGCAGGTCTTTGCTGGGTCATCTCATTTTGACTGAACCATATTAGGATATGCTCACCCTGTCAACTCCAAAAGAAGACATGAGTAAATGTGACAACTTTCAGCACGAAGTGGAGAGAAAGGTGGGCAGGTTGTTCCTAGAATGCATGTCTGCTTATCACTCAGCAAACTTAAGGAATTCAAAACCAAGTCCTACCTTCTACAGTTGTTTGGTTCTTCTGATATAGCAGAAAACTTAAACCACATGCTGTAAACTTTATTAAAGTCACTGGGATTTATCTGTTTGCTATGTCAAAACAAACCTCAGGGTAGATGTAAATCACTAAGTGTAAATCTAATGATTTTTCCTGTAGGTGTTTTTTTCTGTTTACTCATGTTTCACAAATTGTAGATGACCCATACTACTTTCAAGGCAGTAGAACACTGGCTCATCTCTGTTTTCTTTTCTGGTTTTATTTAAGAACAAGTAGGATAAATAAATTTAAAACTGTCTTATATGTTTTAGCAGAAAAAAAAAAAAAGAAAAAAAATCCATTATTTTTTTTTTCACCTGAGATCTTAAAAATCAAAAATGTTACCTCTTTAGAAAGAAGTGCTTCTGCCTTTTAGTCAAATGTTCAAAGAAAATTTAAGTATAACAGCACTGGCAAAGACTCCATTTGAGAGGGTGCCAACACAAAAACAATTTGATTCATCTATAATCTGGGCATTCCAAGCTTAGTCTATCATTTTTCTAGTTTATAATACAAACAGCACAGCAATAGAAGTGCTAGGAACATTGAGATAATGCTTTCTTCACCGCCCAAAAGTGCATTACTCTTTTGCTGTCTTATTAGAGTTAGAATAATTATAGTCCATATACCATCCTCCTGCTAGACAATGTCAAAACTAATTAAAAAAGGTAAATAGCCTTATTATTAGTAAACTACCTGTGCCTTTTCTGGCATCTGAAGAAGGAAAGCTAAACATGTTTTCTTGAGTTCTCTAAATAACCATTACATCTCTTCTTTCAAGCCTTGAATCTATCCACAAATGAAATAAAATATTACTTATCTGAAAGATAAATACAGCAGTAATTATGAAAAGTCAATAGTCAGCAGTCAAGCAGATGTTTAAAATGAACAGCAATTAATACCAAGTCATTTATAAGGATAAATTGAAAGTTTATTTACATGGGTGGAAAAAAGACCTGTTTCCACAATGTATTCAACAATTATAGGATCACAGGATCATAAAATAATTAATGTTTGAAGGGACCTCAGGCAGTTTCTCTCCTGCTCAAAGCAGGGTCAGCTGTGAGATCAGACCAAGTTGCTCTGGTATTTATCCAGGTGGTTCTTGAAAACCCCCAGGAATGGAAACTGCACGGCCTCTCTGGGTCTACTGTCTGACCGCCCTCATGCTAAAAAGACTTTTCCTTATATCCAGTCTGAAATCTTGTTTTTTTCAAATTATGTGCATCGTGTCCCCCTCTCCTGCCATACATCATTCTGAAGAGCCTGTCTCTATCTTCTTGGATAACCTTCTCACGGGTATTAGAAAGCTACTGTTATTTCCCCCTAATAGTGACATACAATAGACAGTAAATCTTTGCCTCATTTTCCCTATCAGCTACTATAAATGCGAAATAAATATTTTACTCCATCTCACTTTCTTCTGTTTGCCCAGTAATGCCACCCATCCTAATCCCCTGTCCTCCTCCCTGGTATGTCTTCAGTGAGTCATTCATGCCAAAGTCCCCAAAGCTATCTTACATCATGATTTTGCCTTGAGCTTTTATTCTAGCGAGAGAAGCTCCTTGATTTCCAGTAGTGGCCAGAAGTTTCTAGGAGCCAGAAGGAGTGCCTCATTGCTTTGGCACTGGTTCTTGTAACAGTTCCAGTTAGACATTCTGCAGTTCTACCTTGTACAGTTTCAGCTTGTCCCTATGGTGCAAAACAATCCAAGTATTTCTCTGACAAGATGGTATGCAAACAGTCTTTCCTAGCTCATTAACAGGTGGCAACGGAAAGCTATTTCTCCTATGACAAGAAATATGTTCATTCAGTTGTTAGAAGGAACAACTGAGCATTGAATTATAGAAAAATTAATTTTGCATAAAACAAATGAAATTCATGGAAAGCTTTTTGTCAGATCCTTATAGATCTCATAACAGGACTGAAGCATACTCTGCTTTAAGTCTTTCACTGCATTTTCTGCATTTCTTTGCATACAAGAGATGGCTTACTGCTGCAGGTAGCACCTTTAAAAGGAGCTGTAGGACTGAGCTGAGAGCTGTGTTTCAGCGCAACCTTAACAAGAAAATGTTGAACTTTGCCACAAATTCTGTCAGGATGAAGATGAAGAAATCCATGGATGAAGACAGAAAAAAGCATTAATTTTTTTCCTGGATAAGACAGCCTCTATGACTCAAAGACAGCAGGGGAGAAAACAAATAAGATAACTTTTCATGCCATCATAACTAGATCAAGTCATAGGGAGATCTATCTTCATCACAGAGTTTGAAATATAGCTAAAATCTTACACATAACTTAGGCAGAGGCTGGCCTTCCTGGTCCTGCGTGCAGAGCAGAGAGGAGCTCTGCCCTTTGCTGAGGCTCAGGATGAGGACATGAAATTCCTTTCTGTGTGTTTGCTTTGTGCATCCAGTGATTACGAATGGTATTTTCTTTACCCTGAAAGTTCAACAGTGATAGGAAAAGCTATGGAATGAACAACATAAAACATTTCATTAGAGTTTTTCCTTCCCAAGCATTAGTTTGTATCACATTTTGTCCTGTATGAAATTTTATTAACTCCTTTTCACCAAGTAAAGCACAGTATAAAGACAAGGCTTAATGTGAATGGATCAGTTTGATAGTGCTTTAATCAAACAAGCAGGTTCAATTCATGCAGTACCAAAAAGGCATTTCCAGTTCTGCTTCCCTGACGATCTTTACTGTTAATTGAGCATATCTAGCTTGCAGTTTGCTAAATAGCACAAGGGTGACGACATGGGCCATGCTGCTGTACGTGGTTTGTAATCCATTGATTACCCTACAGCAAACGGAGGAAAAAGGGATGAGGTTAAAAGTTGTATTTTAACCTCTTAATGGCTCAGAAACCTACTGACTTTGGGGTCTTGTTCAGGGTTTTGGTCTCTGGCAGTCAGCAACTTTCAGATCTCTGAAGGGTTCCTCTCTCTCCAAGGGTAACTGCCGTGTGAAGCTCAGCAAGAAGCAGCACAGATCTGCATATTCAGTTCTGGATACAATAGCTCCATTCTCACTGTCAGGTCAGCAGTCAAGTTCAATGTAACTCCTCCTTCTGTTTCTGAATCAGGACTTTATGGAAATGATGAGGATTTTTAATAAAGCAACTCTGCTGTGAAACAAATCTGCCCTTAGTGTCAGCTCTGTACTGAGCTGCACCAGCACAGAGCTAATTAAGTCAAAATTTTAAAGTTCAAAGACAGCATCAGGTTTCAGTGGGCATCTCTCCTGATCTGCTCTTCACAGCAACATAATTTGTTACCACCCATATTTTATTAGACAAGTAAAGTCTACATGCTCTTGCTGTTGTAAAACTTGGTGTATTTTTGTAACCAGTGAACCATTCACAATTTTTTTTTTATCAAAAGCCCAAACTTCAGATCTTTAAACTGATTTTTTTTTTTTGTACCTAAATTCAGTTGCAGTCTATGATTTCTGATCAGCAGCAAGCTCTTCCATAACCTTGGAAATGATCATTTTCAGTGATCCATATTATGGTACAATATTAAATTAATGCATCACAGAGCAGAGAAGAATGTTATTCCATGGCTCTCAATTCAGTCATTCATATGACCTGACTTATGGTCAAATCTTTCTTCACAGAATATAATTTCTGCTATGGGTAAACTCCATCCTTTTACATTTCAGTGTTTTGCAAAACAAACAAACAAACAAACAAAAACAAACAAACTGTTGCAGGTGATTATAATCTTGTGTGAAATCAGCACCCAAATTATTTCATGTTAAAAACAAAAATGCAAAATGTACCATTGCTGGCAACACTCAAACATTTTTTTCCCCATTGTTTTTACAGAAACCCTAAACAAACTTTTTAATATAAATCTCCACACCATTTGGTGGGAATTTCTCCAGTTTTTATTCTGATTTCAGTGCTTTGTGTTGCAATCATGTGGAACCCAGTTTTTACGTGCAGTGGGCTTGTGGTAGTGTTAAATGCATGGAAAATGATTTCCTTTAACTGACTTGTTCTTGTGGCCCTCAGTTACACAGAATGTCATTGGGAATCCAGCTACTGGCTTGAATGTGGCATTTCTAACTTGGTGACTGGGTCTCTGGGTACACTTTTTGAGGATTTATAAATACAAACTTACTCCTTTCTTTCTTCATCCCACAGTAATCCTATAGATAGCTGCTGTAGATCATTGTCCAATCTCAGTCTGTCTCCCTGGATGTTTTTCTGCTGACTGGGAGTCTTTCCTCAGCTAATGTCAGAAGAATTAAGCTTCAGCCATAATTAAAAGATTTTGGAAAAGTTTTTGGAAACAGACCAGCCTCTCAGTGAGTGAGAGGCAGTAGGTAAAAAAATAGAAGAATTTTTAAAACAATTTCTTAATTAAACCAAGCAATTCAATATCATCTTCCAGGGTCAATTTTGTATGTGACCAATAGATGCAGTGGGAGCTGCATGGGTGCAGCTGTAGAAAGGATCTAACTGAAATATTTTTTTTTTCAAGGGTAAATTCAGCCATATCTTTTTTGCCCCCCCCCCTCGCGCTGCGTACTCGCTTGNNNCCCTTTTTTTTTTTTGGTCAAAGTTTCCATTTTCTGTGCAGGAAGTTTTCACCAAAATTACTTTGGTGTCTGAAATGGTATGCAGCATATCACGCAAGATGACAGTAGAGTAAATAGGATGCCTGTTAATGAAAGTGAATTTCCTTTTACACAATCATTGCTTTTGTCATGCTAACTTTCCATATCCTGTAAATATGAACCTCACCTCCAGCAGGAAACACATGTGCACACGTTCTTGTCATTGAAAAAAATGATACAAGGCAAAGTTAGCTGGCACTGAACTTTCATACTGCAATGTTTATATTCAGAAACATGCCAAGAGGGGATCTATATAAAAACATTAAAAAAAAAAATAAAATACTGCACATACTAACATGCTGTTTGTAGGAAGTGACACTAGGAACATTAGATGCTTGTGTCATAGTCAATAAGTACAGCCCTTAAGAGTCATTGCATGTCTAAAATGTTGCTACTTTTTTTCTTTTTTCCTGTTGGAATGCCTTGTAGTGAAGTCACACCAGTTATGGTAGCAGGCTGAGGTTGCAAGAGGTATTAATTCCAACTGCAACAATATTTGTAAAAGAACATTCCTGGGAGGTCTACTGGCTTATTTCAAGATAATTTTTTTTAATAGAGGCCATCTTTCATTTGAATGCATCTGCTTATTTATTTATTTATTTATTTAGTTCCCTTGTCCTGGAAAATCTAGGATGCAAAATTCAAGACAGTAAAAGCATTGCAATATTCATAACTTTCCCAGAGACACAATGCTTATAGATGGTACAGAATGCATGGAGGTATAACAAAAAGGCATATTACAATATATCACTAATTTGCTTTAAAAGTAGAGTCAAAAAATGTCATAAGCCATGTAAAATTTCTTTTACTACAGATCCACACCTCCCTGACTACTGCAAAACACCAGATGTCTTCTCTATCTCACTTTCTATGAAACTTCAACTTCTGGGTCTCTCTGTTCTCAATTGATGCAAAATAGCAAAGTGTTAAGCATAATTAAACTTTGTTCCATTACTGTAATGTCCAACTGCTACAAGTTCCAGGCTGAGGGGTTGGAGAACAAAACCAGATCACCCAACTAGTTGATGCTGAAGAGAGCAGTCTCCTCATTATGAAGGCATATGAACAAAGATAAACAGTACTACTATGAAAGCTTATAAAATACAGTTCTAATGTAAATATAAGAACACATGTATTTATGTAACATTTAGATTCTAAAGCTTTCTCTCCTTCATCTGACCAACTGATGGATGCTTCACAGTCCTCTGGTTAAGGATATGTACCTCCTTCAATATTAAATCTTGAGGCTGCACAAGATCTGAACTCTGGTACAGTTCTACAGAACTGTCTTTGAAGGATATTCAGATTCAGTCCTCCCTGTCTTTTCCTTCTTTATGGATTTCTTAGTCCTCAATTGATCCAGGAAGGGGTTTTGACTTTCCTGTCATTACATGGTTATTCACCCCTTTGAGTTTTAGAAACATGATGTGCTTTTGTCACAGCCACATGCAGTTATTAGCTGCCTCGTAGCAAAAGTGTACAATTTTCTTGACGCTGAAGCCAGTATGACAGTGAAGCCTACTTAGCCTACTCATTCCTGCTTTCTACTCCTTCTTTTCCTCCTGTTGGCAGGACTTGCAGATTATACCGGTTATTTTTAACTCCGTCAGATAATGTCACTGACCTGCTTGCAATCCAGTTTCATAATGAATTTTATTTGCACAACTGAAGATTTGATGAATTGTGGCAAAAGGGAAGGGGATTCTTTAAGATTTCTTCTATGCTGACCAAAGCATTTAATAAAATATCCATCCCAACATGGCCTTATTCAACTCTGAGTCTTTGGTTAGAGGATATAGTAAATTCAGTTTTAGGACTCCTACTGCCAGATCAAAATTTCATGGACACATGATAGTAACCATTATTCCAGTATAAACCAGCTGTGTAAGTTCAAATCTCTTCATTAACTTCTCTGAGACATGGACATTGCAGTGGTAAATTTTATGTGTAGTAAGTCACTGTCTATCTGTTCCACTTTATGCCACATCAAATGCTTGCCATTTTCCCATAGTCAGCATAAAAATGGCAGAAAGGCATAAAGATGGCAGAAAGACATAAAGACAACTAAATTTTCTATATGCAATTTGTACCTATTGTCTCATTGTGAAACTCTTTTTTTGTGTTAAGACTTATAAATCATAAGAACCTGGGAAACAACAGCCATACTTTATACACATATGTGAGTAGAACTAATCATTCTGACTTCTGACATCCCCAGACATAGTGGTAACAAGTCACTAGAAGGAATGTAACTCCTCCCTCCAACTCTGTCCTTGAAGGATACCATACAACATGATTCATCTGACCTAACTTTAGATGTCCACATCTGAGTTAGCCATACTTTATAGACAACGAAGAGAAATGGGCATGTGATTCATCTGACCTATTTTAGCCACATACTTTAGGATGAGTTTAATTGCAGTCTGGAAATGTGTCTTGGTCTCCTTGACTATAAAATTAGTCTACAGAGACCTGATCAGATGAAGATGTCTGAAATAGGTCAGATGAATACCATTTAAACTGTCTGAAAGCAGAGACCAGGCTATGTAAGACATTCCACAATGGAGGGGGAAAAAAGAAAAAAAAAAAAAAAGATTGGATCTTAAAGCTACTCAGTGCCAGGAAAAATTATAGGTGTCAGGTGCTTGCTAAGCCATTTTGTGTCATAAAGGAATTCATGAGCACAAAATATTCCCCGCTCATTTGCTCACACGTAAGCATCCAGAGCTTTCTGAGGTGCGCTGGGGTATTTGAAAGAACTGAACGGGTTTGTCAGATATGACATAGGTGATCCAGGCCATTTTGGACTGACAGGTAGAGACCAGGTCGAACACTTAGATATATCAAACAATATTACATGGCAAGGTATGGGAAACTACATCAGCTCTCTATTGTCCTAGTAGAAGGATATCAGTTCCAGATGGAGACACCTATGCTTAGGTTTCTACCTGTATGTGTGCTTGGTGTCTAAAGTTCTGGTTATAACCAACAAACCTTAAAGTTTGATATACTGCCCTCCATATAGGCACCTAATGGTGTATGAGGTGCTCCAGAGCATCATACCTATCCTCCTACAACCACTACAAAAACACATCTTCAACAAGTCCTATGTCATTTCTTAAATAGCAGTAGATGGCAATTTTTCAATGACTGTCTTGAGCTAAGGATGTCCAAATCAGGATTTGAATCCCATTCCTATGGAGAAATAAGGAGAAATAGTATTTTATAAAATTTAAGTAATTATCTAAGGTAAAAATGATTTTTATTTTATTTTTACTTTATGCAGCAAGACTACCCAGTTCAGAGCAGGTTGTCAATGAAAGCGACTTTGACAAATAAATGCACTGAATCTGCTCCAGCTTCCTGTCCAACTAAGGAATCAATTTTTGTTGTTCTGAATATTACATATTGATTTGTATCAATTGCAAGTTGGCCTCAAATGTTACCAGGTCAGAATGTTTTTATACATCTACTTAAAGGTTTCAGCACAAGTACTGACTCCCCTATGAGCAATATTCTTTTTTTTTTTTTTTTTTTTATTAACATCCGTGTTATTATGATGGGCAAATTCACACCTTTTTGATGTGACATTTGGCCTGTTACTATCCTTTCTTCGTTGTTTATATTGGAATTGGGCATATTGTCCCTGGGCTGTAAAAATTGATCATTTATACTAGACTTATTCAGTCATTTTAAAATGCTTTTAGTGACCTTAAAGCAGAATATAAAAGTGCAAAAAAAAAAAAAAAAGAAAAAAAAAACACAAACTTGAATTTTTCAGATCCAATAGGCACACTTCCATGTTTCTAATCTCTAAAACATTAATTTCCCACTTCTAAAATATTATCTCATGTTGCCTGTAGGTTTTGTTATGAATGTCTCAAGTTACTGGACAAATTTAAATCTTTTTTTTTTTTTTTTTTT
>VXAA01001624.1:0-16751 GCA_013399115.1 Anseranas semipalmata
CTGATAAGTCCCCTTTAATGTGATAGAAATTAATAAAGGTATTTTGTTATTTACTGTTTCCTGTAGTCACTAAGTAGTTGTCTCGCCTTTTAAAGTGCTATGCTTTGTTTGATTCTCTCTGACAGATGAGAATAGTTTCTTGCAGATGGCAGTCTTTAGTTTTGATGAAAGTGTCACATAGAGGTTAAAGTTAAGTAGGAATCAATTTAGTTAGATTAGATTTAACAAAAGAAACAGGTATGGAATGCAGTAAAGCCTGCACCTTTAGGGCATAGACCAGAAATGTTCTGTGCATGATAAGACAGGGACTGGGTGAAAGCTTTGGTCCAGATGACATTGGGATTTAAGAAAGCATGAAGCGGTGATAAAGAATTGTTGATCATTTGTTATGGAATAAAAGTTCAGAAGAAGAAGAAAAAAGATGCTGCTGAGTAATATTAACTATGGAAAACAAAACAGTTAGGATTTTGTTTCCAAAGAGAGACTACAAAGGCCAACAGATCATATGGAAAGCACCTCTTGTTTTCAGAAGAAAATTGTCTGTAGTATTGACCAGGAAGTCCACAGCAGTCACACAGAATCACATAATGGTTGAGGTTGGAAGGGACCTCTGGAGGTCATCTGGTCCAACACCTGTGCTCAAGCAGGGACACCAAGAGCTGCTTGCCCAGGACCATGTCCAGATGGCTTCTAAGTATCTCCAAGGAGGGAAACTCAACAACCTCTCCGGGCAACCTGTGTCAGTGCTCAGTCACCCTCAACATAGAAAAGTGTTCCTTGATGTTCAGAGGTAACCTCCTGTGTTTCAGTTTGTGCCCATTGTCTTTTGTCCTGTCACTGGGCACCACTGAAAAGAGCCTGGCTCTGTCCTCTTTGCACCCTCCCTTCAGGCATTTATACACATTGACAAGATACCCCCTAAGCTTTCTCTTGTCCAGGCTGAACAGTCCTAGATCTCTCAGCTTTTCCTAATAGGAGAGATGATCTAGTCCCTTCATCATCTTTGTAGACCTCTGCTGGACAGAGTTTCACCAGTAGCTTCATCTCTCTCTTGTACTGGTGAGCCCAGAACTGGACACTGGACTGAGGGGAGACCTCATCGTGGCCTACAGCTTCTTCACGATGGGGAGCGGAGGGGGAGGCGCTGATCTCTTCTCTCTGGTGACCAGTGACAGGACCCAAGGGAACGGCATGGAGCTGCATCAGGGGAGGTTCAGATTGGATATTAGGAAAAGTTTCTTCACTGAGAGGGTGGTCAGGCACTGGAACAGGCTCCCCAAGGCAGTGGTCAAGACACCAAGCCTGCCAGAGTTCAAGAAGCATTTGGAAAAAGGTCTCAGACATATGGTTTAATTTTTAGGTAGTCCTATTTGGAGCCATGAGTAAGACTTGATCTTTGTGGCTCTCTTCCAAATCAGGGTATTCTGTGATTCTGTGATTGTCTGACACAGTACCCCAGGTGTGCCCTCAGCAAGGCTGAGTAAAGGAGAAGGATCACCTCCCTCAAACTGCTGGCAACACTCAGACTAATGCACCCAGGATACCGTTAGCCTTCTTTGCTGCAAGGGCACATTGCTGACTCATGTTCAACTTGGTGTCCACCAGGAGCCCCAAGCATCCTTCTGCAAAACTGGAACCAGTACTGACCCCTGGGCTACACTGCTAGTTACTATCCTCCAACTTTGTACCACCGATCACCACCCTCTGGGTTTGGCCATTCAGCCAGTTTTCAGTCTACCTCATGAGGGCTCATCCAGCCCATACTTCATCAGTTTGTCTCCAGGGATGTTATGGGGGACAATTTCAAAGGCGTTACCAAAATCCAGATAGACAATATTGACTGCTCTACCCTCATCTACCAGGCCAGTCATTTCATTGTAGAAGGTTATCAGGTTTGTCAAGTATGACTTTCCCATGGTGAAATCATGTTGACTACTCCTGGTGATTTTCTTGTCCTTCATGTGCCTGTAAATGGTTTCCAGGATTAGCTGTTCATCACCTTCGCAGAGAAGGACATGAGCCTGTAGTTCCCTGGGTCCTCCTTCTTGCCCTTCTTGAAGTCAGGAGTAACATTTGCTTTCCTCCAGTCCTCAGTCACCTCTCCCAGTTGCCAAGATTGTTCAAAGATTATTGGGAGTGGCCTCACAACGATACAGCCAGCTACCTCAGCACTCTTCGGTGCATCCCATCCAGGCCCATGTATTTATGTATGTCCAGTTTGCTTAACTATTCCTTGACCCGCTCCTCTTCCACCAAGGGTACATCTTGGTAGACACCAAAAATGGTGTCTACCTGCCACACCTGCTGGGCTGAGGCTGAAGCCCAAATGGAGGGGCCACAACCTTCCCAGTCAGACACCCAAACAGACCTCCCGAGGACCGAAAGAGCTGCCCAAATGCTCAGTTCCAAGGCACTCTAGAATCTAGAAGTCCCTCTAGGTCCTGAAGGCAGAGGTGGGTGTCATGGGTGCAAGTGTGCTCCGCTGGATGAACTTTTCAAGCAGGTTGCTATGTTATGAGATGAGCTCACTAGGCAATGTAGCATCCAGGAACCCAAGCGGGAGATTTCTAAATGGTATTATGCTTTGACAGGGGCCGAGCAACAGCTCTGCCTTAAGTCCTGGCAAGGGGAAGGTAAGCTAGCTTCCAACAATGAACTGACAAACTTGACTGACTCACAAGACAAGGGAGACTGGACTCTTGTCTCTGCTCGGAGCAGGAGGAGGAATCTCCTCCTCGCCCCTGAAGTGCCCCTGCACAACAGATATGATGCTCTAGGGCTGGAGAGAGGAGACTCTGTGAGTAATGGTAAAGATGTTGGAAAGGGTGACCATACAAAGTTGGCTCAGTCCACCACCTGCATCAGAACCAGTGCCACAAAAAAGGCACGAAGGGTGTTAGTAATTGGAGACTCCTCGCTGATAGGCACTGAGGCACCTATTTGCTGTCCAGATAAATCTCTCCAGAGGGGTTTGCTGCCTGCCTTGGGCCTGCATTCATGATATTATGAAGAGGCTACCAAGCCTGGCGGTGCCAGAAGACTACCACCCATTTCTCCTCTTTCATGTAGGGTCAAATGAGGCTACAACAAAGAGAATTTGAAATATCAAAAGGGACTTTATGTCCCTCGAAAAAAGATGTTGAAGGGATTGGGAGTGCAAGTAGTGTTCTCCTCTATCCTCCCAGTTGGAGACTGGGACCCAAGCAGAAGGAGACGCACAGATCAAGTGAACAATTTGCTGTGTGGCTGGTGCCATGCTCAAGGTTTTGGGTTCTGTGATCACGGACGCACTTTTAAGAGACTCGGCATGTTGACACTGGATGGGGTGCACCTGACCAGGGGGGGCAAGAGTGTTCTGGGCAGCAAGTTGGCTGGGCTTATTAGCAGAACTTTAAACTAGATTCAGCAGGGGAAGGGGATGTACCTCAGAGTGATGGAAGAGAACCTGGGTACATTGTCACTTTAGGAAGTAAAAGGGAAATACTTGTGAATTGTCCCAAAGGAATTAGGAAGGGTTCCTCTGAAAAGGTGATGCGACCGATAGCCCAGCTGAAGTGCCTCTACAGCAATGCACACAGCATGGCAAACAAGCAGGAGGAGTTGAAAACCATGGTGCAATTAGTAAACTATGACCTAATTGCTATCACGGAAACGTGGTGAGACCAATCACACAACTGGAACACTGGAATAGAGGGCTACAAGCAAGGTGCATTACAGTTGGTTAGACAAATATAGTGAATCCCTTTTACCAGATGTAGCACACAGCTGATTGATAGTCCAAGTAAATTATTGGAATTAGATGATGACGGGCAATTTAGGTATAGTTATCAAATCTTATCCAGAAGTAAGATTTACTTTTTACTGTCATTGAAGAAGAGAAATAGGAAAAGATCCAAGATAGAACTGACCCAATGAACTCACGTGGCTAATGTAGTTGCCAAGCTACTGTATGTAAGTAATGGCACTGTATCACCGTTTTTCCAGGTACTGTATTAATGTCATCCTCTGAAACCTGACTTAGCAGCTCCAGAGAAGTGTCCAAAATGCACTGTACACAGTATAATTGATCCCTTACAAGTATCTTGGTACTAGTTTTATTATTCCCATCTCCAAGAAGAAATAGTTTCATGGGATAAATTTCAGGCTAGAAATATGTTGACTCTGGAAGAACAGGTTCCAGGCTGGATGACTATGGTGGTTTCACATTGATGGCTAGCTAAGCCCCACCACACCACTCTCTCACTCTCCCTTTTCAAAGTAACAGGGGTAGAAAATACAATTAAAAAGGGATCAAAGTTGAGGTTAGCACAGGGAGATCACTGATCAATTACCATCATGGGCAAAACAGACTCAGCGTAGGGAGATTGATATAATCTATTACCTATTACTAACAGACTAGAGCAGTGAGAACTAAAAGCAAATGAGAAACACCTTTCCTCTCATCCACCCTTCTACCTCCTCCCCCTGAGCGGCACAGGGGAATGGGGAATGAGGGTTGCAGTCAATTCATAGCATTTCATCATCTGCTGCTCTTCCCCTCTTCCAGTGTGGGGTCCCTCCCACAGGATGCAGTCCTTCACGAACTGATCCTATGTGGGCTTCCCACAGAGAAGTTCTTCAAGAACTGATCCAATACAGATCTGTACCACAGAGTGCAGTCCTTCAGGAATGGACTGCTCCAGCATGGGTCCCCCACAGGCAACAGCTCCCACCAGATCAACTGTTCCACCACTGTGGGCTCCTTTCCATGGGCTGCAGTTCCAGCCCAGAGTCTGCCTCTGCAGGGGCTCTCCATGGGCTGCAGCCTCCTTCTGGTCAGATCCACCTTCTCCACCGTGGGCTCCTTCACAGGCTGCAGCGTGGAGATCTGTTCTGTCATAGTATACCACAGGGCCTCTCCACAGGCTGCAGAAGAACCTCTGCTCCAGTGCCTTTAGTATCTCCTTCCCCTCCTTCTTCACTGACCTTGGTGTCTGCAGGATTTTTTCTCTCTACATTTTCTCAGTCCTCCCTCCCAGCTAATATTGTGCAGAAGTTTTGTCTTTTCTTAAATATGCTCTCACAAGAGGCACAACCAACATTGCTCATTGGCTCAGCTTTCGCCAGTGGCAGGTCCCTTTTCAAGCTGTATGGAACTGGTCTTAACTAACCTGGTGCAGCTTCCAGACTCTTCTCGCAGAAGCCACTTCTGCAGCCCCCCCTCACTACCAAAACCTTGCCATGTAAGTCCAATACAATGACGAACTTCAGCTTTCTGTGGTAAATCAAGTGATTATCATGTACTTCATTCTGTGTAGAGGTAAGCACTAAAATATAAATGATGGGTATTAATGTATCTCCTAGGATTGTTCATTTGCTCATTGACATTTACTGTGTATCAAGATTAGTGGTGCCTCAAAGAACAAAACCATCTTCAAGTTTATTATGGACAAGCTTCTGGAACAGATCCACAAAAACTCAGCTTTTTTTTTTTTTTTTAATCCCTATTGAAAAAAATATAGTTTACTGGCCATAGCTACAGAAATAGTGTGTTTTGTCAAGCCCATATGTGAACACATACCATGTCTGCAGGATGCACAGCAGTCCAAATGGCCACAGACATGGGGACAGTTGCCTACAGGCAGAACAAGGCCTCATTCAACTCTGGTCAAGGACAGGTGATAAATCAAGAGTAGCTCCATTTAGAGCAAAAAGCTTCTCAGTTGTGCAAAGAAAAGATCAGGCCCTTTCAGGCTAAAAAAAAACCAAACACATATTTAAAATAAAAAATAAAAATATATATATAAAAAAAAAAAAAAGGAAAAACCCCAGTTTCCATCAGATAGTGCAGAAAATAAGATCTTTGGATGCTGTAAGTCACTGAAGCTCACTAGGCCTATACCAACTTATACCACTGGACAATCTGACTAATAACTTCACAAATACTATTCTTTTCCTATATTTACTCTTTTTACTGTATTCATGGACTGGGATTGTGGCTTGATATAGATGTGTAACCATGGCTCAAAATCCTGGAAGACGCAGCAGCAATTTCAGGAAGAAAACTGTTCCTTTCTGTGTTGAAACTGCAAGGTGGCGTAAAATAACTTATGAACATGGTAAGTCAAACGCTGGCTAATTTCCACTCTAAATAGTTAACTATTAATTACCCCATTGGAGGTGTCACCAGGTTTATTGGCAAATGGAAATTGTGGAAACGGTCACGACTGAACCACTGCACTGACATCACCAAGCACGGTGGTGGCCACGGGCTTACATCAGCAGCCAAGGCTCCTGCCGCCCTCTGTGCCCCTCCATCTGGGCCGGATTGGACCGGGCCGGACCGGACCGGACCCACGCTGGACCTGGCGATACGCGCAAGGCAGGCTCGGGGCCTCCATGCTCCGGACTGCGGGTGGCCGAGTGGCGGCGCCTCACACCGCGGCCGGGCGGGGCGGCGGACCGAGCGCCAGTGCGCGAGGCGGAGGCCGCGACGGCCGGCGACGGCCGGCGACGGCGGCAGCCCGGGGGCGAAGCCAGCCTTACCTAGGGCTGATCCGAATGGATGGCGCCGCTTCCAGCCGCCTCACGAGGAAGAGAGAGTAGAAGGTAGGGTTGAGACTCTGGTGTGCCGGCGCCGCGCGTCTCGATTCGACTCGGCTGGACACGGAACTGCTCGGTACAAAACAGCTTGCCCCCGCCCCGCCTGCCCGCGGCAGCAAAGTCTCTGCTGTGCGGCACGGCTCTCTGGGCCAGGCCTTCTCCGGGGCGGGGACGTATTGAGGGCAGAGCGAGGGGACACACTCGTCTGTGGTGCTACCATTGTCTTGCCAAAGGGCCTCTGCTTTGCACTGTCACTCGAGGAAGAGAAGAGCACCACTAGCCAGGCAACGTGCTGGTTTTGTTCTTACCTTGGGATTTCTTTTCCTTCTTCAGGGAGAAAGAATCAGTAAAACCTCATAGATGGTACCAAAGCGAGAAAGGTGCACAAATCATGTGCTAATATATTGCCATTTTATCTAACTGATTGGATTTTTCTTTGGGGAATGACTGGAAGAATAACATTTTGACATCAGTAAATGAAATGAAACTGCTAAAACATGACATTTTTCAAGTGGATACTCATTCTTCCACTCTCTCTTTCCACTTTCATACTGTGTTTCTCAGTGCTACCAAAGCATTTAATCCCCTATTTTTTCTTAATCTCAATTTAAAGTTATTTTATCAGATATATTGCAAAGGAAAGCTTTTATTGCAAACAAGTGAAACACTCTGATGTACTCTACATAATAAATGCATAGGAAACTCAATTACACTCAAATCTGGGACACCTGGCTGTGGCTGAGTACAAAGTTCCCTGTTCTCTGCTCAGGGAAGTTAAGGGCACCTCCCTCTGAGACCTCTGCTGGAGCTGCAGTGACAGCATTGCTTTCCAGCCGTGTTGTGGTATCCTCGGTGAGGATAGTTCTTGTAAAAAAGATAGCCAATCTGTGAGCATGTATCTATGCATAGATATAAAGAGAAAGTCTTCGGTAACTGAGCTTCATGCTGCTGTGCCTCTGTGACTACTGAGAACATGTCTTTTAGCAGTGTGGACCACAGGTCTGTCAATCCAGTTTCTAAGAGCGTCCACAGAGTGGATTCCCAGTAAACCATAAGAACAGGGCAACCATATACGACACATCTCCTGACTGGTCTAATCTCTGGCTGTTTTTAGTTCAGAGGATTTTCCATAGCTGATGTGGTTTGACTATTTAGCAGCTCTCAGTAGACCTATCTTCTAAGTACTTGTCCAATCTGCCCTTGACCCCACATAACCCTTTTGCATGCAGAAGACTCTAAGTCTTTGTTTATACTATTAAACTAAACAGAGACAGTTCACAAGCACAAGCCTTGTTCTGAAGAGCTCAATATTCTAATTGTTAGTAAGAGCTGTGACACAAGCTAATTGTCATTCTCCCAGAAAAAAGCCTGAGCAGTCTGAAGCATCAGCACACAAAACACTCACTGCTTTCCCTCCTTTCTGGGAGAGTAAGGCAGTTGTCCACTGGGACTATTCCTGAAATTTTAATCCCGTGGTTGCATGGAGGCCTAAAGGAGATGTATTGGGCTGCTTGGATGTGGCTAAGCTGTTTTGGGGGATAGGAGAACTTAGCAGTGCAGATATGAGTCTTACCATGCTAGTTAGTGTCAAGGCCAGAGAATGGTTCCCAGCCTGTTTTAGGTACTAGCACACATGTAGAGAAGAGACTGGCATAATCTTTTGTGACTCAAAGGTGCTGGGAAACTTCATGGCCTTAGGGGCAAGAACAGGATATTTAGTTCTGAAACAGGCATGTTCCCAAGAGTTTTCACTTCATACAAGAGGTAAATCCTTTTTATTCTTCAAAGTAAGATGCTTCATTGCTTAGCTTCTATAACAGGCCCTTCCTGTTAAGTAGTGAAGTGAGACCGTCACTGGCTGTGGTGCAGGGAAGGAGTGGGGTGTCCTACTCTGCCCTTTTGGTGCTCCTCCTTGTTGTCTTGCTTCTTGCCTGGCACCTCAGCTTCCCAGGAGTCACAGCCCCCATCACCTTACCGTTGCCATGCTCTGTGTGGTTCCCTGAATAACAGTGTTACAGAAACATTCGCTCAGTTTTGCTGTTGAGGAAGCGTATAATATATTAAGCGTTAATAAAATACGTAGGCCTACTTCAAAGCTTGTGGTGGTTGAGAGCGTTGGTGGAGCCTGTTGTCTTTCCAAAAGAGAGGGACCACCACAGCACCTGTGCCTGGGTGATACAGGAAGGACTCTGTAGGGAACTGGGAACCTGGTGTCACAGGGCAAATGCTACATATGGCAGCAGCTCTGCTCTACTAAAGGGCCTTGTCTTTAACATGAGATCACATCAAGAGTGAGAAAAAAACTCACTTTATGCATTCAGTGTTTGTTCAGTGTTATGATATGCCAACAAAGATGCCAGTCAGCTTCTCCATACACAGATGTTTCTTAACTAAAATCTGAACCTTGTTGACCAGCAACCCATTCCCCATATGGCTCCGTGCTGCCATCAAATAATATAGCTTTATACCTGTCAAAGCAAGACTCTGCAAACAGAAGTTGACCTATGACACTGTTAGTATAAGAAGACGATAATTTTGTTTAATAGAAAAATTTCACACATTGTGGCTGACAGTTTAGTTAAGGAGAACCCCTAGTCTGGTCATAGCCATGCTGACAAAAGGCAGCTTTTGTCAATTCAGGTAAAGTCACTGAGAGAGCTGGTGTAATTACACTAGTAAAAAAAATTCTGTTCTTTCTGTTTATATGTATATGTGTATACATATATATACATTTAACATTGCAGTTCCTGTGGCAGCAAAGCCTGTTTATTAAGCTCCTAACCCAGAACCCCAAGCACCACAGTTTGCTGCCCTTGCAGCTGTGCTGCCAGAAGCAATTGCAAACCACTCTGTATAGCTACTTTACTGAGTGACTAAACAAACAGTCTAATGCCCCCTATCTATTTAAGCAAGATCGTTTAACTGATTCATTTTTCAGTGTGAACAAACAGTTGCATCTGTGCTTCTGAGCAGATGACAAACAGCTCTGTAGGCATAGAAACAAGTAACTAGACATTGCTATGAAGAAGTGAGTGTTCTATACTGGATTTCTCAGGGAGGAAAACCTTTGTGCAACTGTACTTGGAATCTGCATCAGGGGACTCTGATTTATTAGAATACACTGTATCATGGGCGACCTCCTTGACTGTCTTCCTTACGTTATTTGTAGGATCCCCATGACAAGGACTATCTTTTGTGTTATGTTTGTACATCTACCCACACAACCAGGCTGTCAATCTATTTCAGAATTTTCTGTTACTGTTACGGAAATAATAATGATATCACTATTACAATACGGAAGTCATGACAGACTCTAGTGAAAATAATTCTACACTTAAGATTATGTAATTTTAAAATAAAAGATATGATGGTCCAAGTTCTGGTACAAATACCACAACAAAGTGATGTATAAACTCTGCCTTTGGAATGAGTTGTCTTTTTCTGATGATGTTTGTGGGCATAAGCTCTGAAGCTTATGGTGGCAGCAATAATAAGGTACATATAAGATAATTTTGCAAATGCCATTTTACATATCCTATTGAAAATAATCCATGGACAAAGGAAGTGTGACACTTTCATCCTTACTACGTTGATCACAAATATTCTGGCATAAAAAGTAAATGCTGGCTTTTCACTGTTTTTTAGTTGTGGGGTAGTAGTTTCAAACATAATGTAGGTGATGAGGGATACCAGTTGTTTTCATCTACACTTATAGTTAGAAGTCCAAGTTTTTTCTTTTAAAAAATATGATTGTCATTCTCTCCGGAAATTCCACTTGCAGTCATATCCAAAGTCTAGCAGCCATTATCAGATCTAAAATGCATGAAAAAGTGGCATTATCATTTAAGAGTTCCTAAGCAATTTGCTATTTTGCCAGGTATTGATATGTTTAGGCAACAGAGATTTTTTTGTTTAAGATTGGATCTTACTTGGCCAACTAAAGGTGGAAGATCTTTATGTAATTTGGTTATACATTTTCTAGTCTTTTGAATTTGTGTAATATTCTTCTGTCAACAGCTAATCTAAACCCGCTAATTTGCATGAATTTCAGAGCTGTGCAGATTTGATCTGAAATCTTATCAATATAGCATTCTGTATTTAGAAGCCAAGCTACAAATCTTGATATGCAATGATAGGCTCAAAATTATCCACTTCCATTGGTTAAGTAGAAAAAGGAAAGGCACAGTTTAGCCCTAGCCTAGCCAAGTCTGATCCCCCATCACATAAATGTTTAAGTATTGATGCTTTCTGATGGCTGATTTCATAAAGTTTAACAGAAAAGTAATGGATAAATTATCAACATTTATAATTAATTATCAAAAATGGATAAAAGGTAGTTGAACTCCTGTAGAAAGCTCTTAAAAATGCCCTGTATCTAGGAAAAAAGCTTGCTGTCTTTAAGACATTAAAATCAGTCACTCCTGAACAGCTGATTATTTGGTAGAAAACAGGCTGGATTTGTGGGTTAGTTTTTTTATTTATTTATTTTTTATTTTTTGGCTGGCTTCTGGTTCTTATTTCCAAGGTCCATGGAACTACACCTTTTATTATTTTGCTGTTTTACGTTCAGTCCTGAAAAGAAACAGAAAAGATCATTTTGAAAGATTCCATCCTTTTATTGACAGAAGTGGCCTTTTCCATTGTCGTGCTAAACCTGTTTACATTGAGTATTTCCCCTAGCTGTCTCTGGTACTTTGTTGTTGTTTCTGTGATGTGTGGACTGTTTGTTTCTCTTCTAAGTGCATGCACAACCTTACTCCAGCAATGCCCAACCATTGTGTTTGTGTTCAGCTCCCAGTGAAATCCCTCCACCCACACAGCTAAGCATCTGACCAGCCATGCATGTGGCCTGTGTTTTGGGCGGTGGCTCCTATTACTTCAACAGTTGCATTCATAAGGAATTTTAACTACTCCTAACATGTACCCTGACGACGGGTAATTCCTGTGCCCAGCAGCTTCTGTTACATTTCATTTCAGCATTAGCAACATTTTTCATTGCAAGTAATACAAGGATTATTTGCTTTCTTGTGCTTCAGTTTGTCTTTGGTCTTTCATAACAATGGAATTAAATGATATGCCAAGTTTAAACCAACTGCCATTTGCTTTGATTGGAGTACTATAATCCTCTCTTTATTCTGTACTGAACTATGGCATTGTATGAACAGTATTTATGGGATCTGATTTTTGCTATGTAAAAGTGTATGTTATTTAGATGCCTGCAGTACCACAAATTAAAGTAGGCAGAATTGCCATAGCAATCAGTGTTACGGTATATCATAATTACATAAAAGGTATTGCACCATATGGAAATAATAGTGTTCCCAGAAGACGTAAAATATTGCTTTCATCTTACTACTACAGTTTTAATACATGGTTGAAAATCGCGGTGCTGTTGCTTTTGAAAGTGCAAAATTCACAGTTTAACAAATTAATTCCAAATGTAGATTTCTTCTAAGAACTTTGTGTTTTTATATCATCTGTTATTGCCACATCTTGTAGATCCCACAACATAGGACAGCAGATGACTTAGTTCAAATTATTCTTCATTGTTTTTAATAGTTTTAATATCCCAAAAGAGGGTGGGATTATTTATATGTTTAATAATTTCCAGATTTTTGAGCTGCTAGTCTGTTCAGTTGTCTGGAAAAAAAATCTGATGGCTATTATTCATCTTTTGTACTCAAAGACGGTTTGGGACCTCTGGTTAAATTATTAAAGCAAAAGTGCTCAGTAGAGTTTAGGCTTATTTTCACTTTTTGTTTATATCTAATTAAGAATTAAAGAATTGTTTTAAAAAGCATTCCACTGAGTTTCTTCTTTTGGTCACACATATGGAAGTGGGTATGACTATATGACCCACATTTTCTTGTGGAAAATTTAATATATTTATATATGTCTGTATCTGCATACATTTATCCATATAGCTAGTTGTTCCTTACCCCATTTTAGCCCTGTTTCAATTCTGCTAGCATTACTAGTCTTTTACCATCACCATTACTGGGAAGGCTGTCATCGGTATGACAAATTTTATCTGCTTCCAGGAGTCCAACCAATTTCAGTGGCATAGTGTGCTGAGTAAGGTGTTATTTAAGATGAGAATTGAGGCTAAAAAATGTTCTGATTATTTAAGACTGCATTCCCTTAAATAGCCAACAGTGAGTGTAGCTTTATGTAAAGTTACTGCTCTTTAGGAGATGGAATATAAGAATGTCAACAGATTGTTCATATAACAAAAAATACTTTGGGAGTCAGATCCCTAGATTAATATAGAGGTTGTCTAGCTTAGAAAACCTGGCCCTGTCTCTCTCTGAAGTGGCTTTAAATTAATCTAGTCTCATCAGAGCAAATTCTCAGTGTAGACTTTTCTAAGACAATTTAGTTCCTAAGCAGATTTAACTTAAAAAATACTTAAATAACAAAAACTTCAATTATAAGGAAGAAAAATAGTTTATAATCATTCATTGCCTTCAGATAAGCTGATTTTTTGTAGTGCTAAGAAGATAAAGGAACAGTGATGATGTTATTGGAGGGTATGTATTTACTGAAACAAGCAGCGTTAGTGAAAATCTTACAGAGTTGGTATGTGTTAGCAGCAGTGACACTGCAACAGATTTTTTCTTGAATTTATCATTCTCATAACTTGGGGTTTGAGAAGTCCTGATGCAGCCTTATCTGTCAGTAGACCAAATTATCATTTGTATTAATTATAAAATGCAGCTATGGCTTTTTCCTTTCAAGACCACATTGGGATCTATTATTTATTCAAATGAATAGTGATAAAATGTGTAGTTGTATATATAGTCCATTGAAGAAAAACACTATAATATTGTTGTGCTGGTATTTTCCTTAGTGAGACATTTATGAACATGAAGCAATTTAAAGCTATTAATTAGGTTAGCTAAAATGAAGAGTAAACTCTTCAGAGGGAAGACTGAAAGAGACAGCCCTTATCTGTAGCTCCTATCTGGACAAATAAAAATGTTTGCTGGAAAGTTTTGAGTGTGAACAGGCCCAGAAAGCTCAGGCAGCATATGCTTGAAATCACTGTTCTAGTAGACTGAAACAATTGTACATAGCACAAAATGCACATAGTAGTGACACAGAGGTAGAAACAAGACTATTCCTTCTGTCAGTAAATCTGTCTCCAAGCTCCTGCTATAACGAAGCTGTATGTGAGTGTTTAAAATTGTACATATCTCAGTAAAAATTGCTATCATACTTCTGACCAATCTACATGGACTCAACAAAGATTTTCAGTGCAGAAATAGTCTAAGGAGGAGACGACTATATAGAAGCCAATGAGGACAGGGATAGACTGATCTTTTTTGCAGAGGAGAAACTGCTGAACAATGTGAGAAGTTACATCAGACTGTCAGTTTTCATCAATCATTCAGTAGTTTTCTAAGGGAGACTTCTAGGAGAGCTTCCTTCAGAGTTGAATTCTGGATTCAAAATCACCATCCCATACATAACAATTTGTTGAATAAGCTGTACAATTGAATACCAACGTATAATAATAATGCCTAGTGTCCTTCACATTTTCTAGCTAGTGAGGTGAGAGATGTATTCATGCTCTTATCCTCCTTGTGAAATGTTATTTTCCCAAATTTACTGCCAAGTGAGCTGAGATACACAGGGCTTCATTCTCTTTCCCCTCCTGCCAACTTTTCACCTTGAGAGCTGCATTAGTTTCAGTGGAGTTGTTATTCATTCTTAGAAATGTTATGAAAGGAGAATTAAACGAGTCAGAGCACAATGTGAAAGATTCCACAAATGTCTGCCATAGTGTGCCTTCCTAAAACTAACTCACTGTGACAGCTTATTTTAACTAACAGGCAGTAGTGTTTCATGAGTTGTAGACATGTCCAGAATGACTTCTCTTAAGAGCTGTCAGTAGGTGAGCCTCAAGTGCCGACATTTTCAAATTGCAGTGCTATCAGATCAGTAAGTTGAAGCAGTGAGTAGAGAAGCTCCCATTTCTTCACTGGGTGCACTTCAGGGCTGTATTTTGGGCTAGTCTTCTAGATCTGATGTCTCTTATACACATGGATTGAAGGGACACTCATTATTTCAGACCTGAATGTCCCCATGCCATCAGGAATATTGCCAGTGACTTCAGCAGCAGGAACAAAGTTTGATTTAGCACCCTTTTTATTTGGTTGCAGACACATAAAACAAGGAGATGTATATATCTTTCCAGCACCAATTATGACATTTATCCTTTTGAGAAACTACTGTACACAGAAGGAATAGAATGTTTGTTTGTATTCTGTGATTTAATTTTCCAGATTCTCCAAAGAACTGACAGAGTTTGTGGCTTAGAGCCAAAACCAAAATATACAACACTCTTGTGAATTGCAGAGATAGGTTTTATTCAAGGGTAACTATGCTGAAATTTGGAACCAATCTATTTACAATGTTTTTTAAAAATCTCAGTAATTTTCTGATTAATCCTCAGGGAGATGTAATTTTGAAAAACAGAACAAGAAGCACCAGACAGCATAGAACACCAAGTATGCACCGTCAAATACGTCATAGGTATTTCTGTTGTCTTTCTAGCTATGGCTTCTCAGACTAAAGCATGTGGCTGTATTAGAGAGAGAGAGAGAGAGAGGGAAGAGTTTTCCTGGAAATTCTTCCTCTCTGCAGCAAGTCTAAGTATTCCTTTTTGCAGTTTCCAGATCCAGTGGCCACATTCATGCACAATGCTATACTCCAGCTAAGGACCCTACCTAATGGCTGCTAAAAGGACCGACATTGCTATTATCTTTGATGGACTTAGGATCACATCAGTTGTAGTGATAGTACTCCACTGTACCAGTCTTCTGTCATCAAGAGATACTTCACTGTGTTCAAATTTTTCAGGAAAGAATTTTTCAGAAACTCAGCCATGCTTTGATTTTGTTATTCCTGTTCTGCTTTGGTAGAAGATTGAAATGCTCACTGATGACATATTTGCAATCAACAAATGATCTATCAAATCTTGCTTGTGAAAAAAATATATATATATTAAACACCTCTTATTCATAAGACTTTCTCTTATATTTTAAAGTGTTTACACTAATCCTTTACCTTATTTTTCCTACAGAAAGGTATAACTTTTGTATTGTTCCCTGATTTTGCTCCTTTAATTCTGTGCATATTTCTGCACTACTCTTGTTGTATGCCATTGTAAAGAAAATAGGTTTCAGACTGAAAATCTAACATGCCTGTTAGGCATACATTGTACAATAAGCACTGTAAAGTACATAATAAAGCTTCAAAATCTACAAAGTATTATCTTTTATTGAAAGTATGCCCCACAATCTCCAAAAGAACCACGTTAGTTCTAAAGCCTTCTTAAAAATATGGGCATACATAAAACAAACAAACAAACAAACAAAAAAACCCAAGTAAACAGAAGTAGAGTGGGTAATGATGGTAATTAATGTGTGTTTTTCTAGATACTATTTGCATACCTGAGTTACTGTTAAAATGATGTTAAAATGATAATTGTTTCTTATAAGACTGCAGCCTTTTACTTCCTTCAGCATTAGCAGTCAGAGGGTTGAGGTACGTAACAGTAGACATTCATAAAGGCCTGGGGCCTCCCCAGTGTGATCAACAGAAGAAAGGACCTTAACTCCTGGGAGAGCAAAGAGGCTTAATGCCCAGTGTTGGACTATGATGCGTAGTCTGACATTCAAGATAAAGCACAACAAAAAAAAAGTCGAGTTGCAAAGAGAGAAGGTATGACGAATATTGCCAATTTATAATCAGAAGTTCAATGGTTAGGGCATTATATGGGATGTTAGAGATGCCATGCGCAGCTGGAAAAGGTTCAGACCTGTGTGATTTTAATTTGTGTGGTTAAGACACAATGGACTTACAACTATCTATCTTCTTTTGCACACAGGTCGTCCCAGAAAACTTCATGCTTTTGGTAAGGGGAGGCTTCTCAACAGAACTCACAGCATATGCTAATAACAGTCTAAGATAGAAAATTTTAGAACTTGGTATTTTTCTTGCTCAATTTACATCCTGAAAAGTTTTTAAGAGATGTCTTTGTGACTTATTCTGAAGACCACATGGTAACAAGGCATCTAGATTTGCAAGCATTAAAATTACTTCCTTTTTTCTATAATGTAAGTAATATATATGATACTTTACAAATATAGAATCATAGAATC
>VXAA01001625.1:9308-20302 GCA_013399115.1 Anseranas semipalmata
TTCCCGGGACCCCCCCTCACGGCGCGCTGCCCGTGCCCGCAGCTGGCCGGCCTGCCCGCCCTCAGCCTTCCCAAGGACGGCCTGAAGGCTCCCGGGCGGCTGGAGCACGGCACGAGGCCGGCCTTCATCCACCACCGCGAGGCCCTGTGGAAGAGGTGCATCAACGCCTGGTGAGTGCTCGCACCCCCCTCTGTCGCGATATCTGTCACGATAACTGCACCGCACCCCCTTTGAGCTACCTCCCCGCAGCCTCTTCACCCGGCGGAGGGACGCATCCTGCTCCCGTGCTGCTGGGCTCCGCACCCTGAGCCTCCCGGGGGGGCTCATGATACAGGGGAGAGCTCAGCGCAGCTGGGGCAGGTCCAGCTGGTGAGTGGCCGCAGCTGGGCTGCTCGGGAGGCTCCGGCCTCTCAGCAGGTGGGGGGAGATGTTCTGGGGATGAGGAGAAGGGGGGGGTACGGAGGGCACCCCCACAACTGCGCTCCAGGGATGCTCACCCGGCTCTGTGCTGCAGGCGGGACATGGGACTGTGCGGGCTGCTCAAAGAGATCGCCAGCGCCGAGGAGGAGGGTGAGTGCGGGCTGCTGGCGGGGGACAGGAGATCTCGGGGGACAGGAGATCTCGGGGGACAGGAGATCTCCCGGAGCTCTCCAAGCTCTGCTCCCTCGGTCGCTGTTCCATCGCGCCCCGTGCCCGTCGATCCCTTCCTCGCTTGGGGGATCGCGAGGGCGCGACGGCCCCGTCCTCTCCGCAGGTCTGCAATGGGTGAAAACGGGCTCGAGCTACGCTCTCGCCGTGTGCCACTGGCTCTCCTCCCTGCACGGCTCCCTCTTCCCCCACCTCTCGGTGAGTTTTTTCGGGAGCTCGGGGGGGAGGCAGGTATAACGCGGTGCCACATCCCTGGCTTGGATGACGGGTGGGGGCTTTCTGTCTGCAAACACAGCAAAATGTTCAGCCTGGTGGTGGCCAGCTAAAAACACTGCAAGTTTCCTTCTCTAAACGAAGGAGGACGGGTGCTGAAGGGGTGTTGGGACAGCAAAGCGCTCCGGAGGGACCGAAATGGAGGTGGGGGAGAGGGAAGGGGTTTGCTGCCAGCTCAGCATTAACGCTTCTCCCCGTCTGCCCCTTCCCCTGAAGCTAACCAGCGAAGACATGATCGCCGCCTTCTCCCAGGCGGTTGACTGGTGAGTCCTGCGTGCTGCGAGACCACCGTGCGTGTGCGCATCACCCCGCCTGCCGGGACCTCCACACCTGCAAACCAGGGTTGTGGAGCTGAGCAAAGGGCGAGGACAGGATCACCCCTTTTTTATGCGCTCAGCTCCCCGGTAAAGGGATGTTTGGGAAGCGTCCTGTGGCTGCTCAGTTTGTGTACAACGGCAAGAGGCAAAGCGGGCCCTGATGCCGTGGAGTGCACGTAGGAGAAACGGGATTAAACTTAACCAGGGCATGGAAAATTCCTTCCAGTAATGACTGTTGACTGTTCGTTAACCAGCGCCTTGGCAGAGCCTGTGAATAATTGCCAGGAACAGGGAATTTAGCAGAGAAAACGATCCTGCTGAGCAGTGAAAGGGAAGGTTTAGATTTATTTCAGTGGTGACTTTGGGAACTGCCCTTGTTGGCCTCAGGGGGCTGCCGGGTGGTCACAGCCGGTGCTGTTTGGCAGCTGACGTGGCTCACCCTGCCCCATCCCTCCCTGCAGGGCCGGCTGCACCGTCCGGGCCTTCGCCTGGCACCCGCACACCAGCAAGTTTGCGGTGGCTCTTCTGGATGACTCCATCCGGGTCTACAACTCGAGCAGGTGAGGAGGCTGCCAGGAAGCGCCGCTCCTCGGGCAGCGCCGTCTGCTCCCCGTTCCACCCTCTCAAACCCACCTCGAGCACGTACCCAGGACTCCTCCGGCATCCCTGCCTCTGCTGCACTGTGCACGCTCAGGCTCTGCTCTCATCGGCACCATCCGTCCTTAGAACTTGCAGGAGCTCCGCTAGGGCAGTTCCCAGGATCTCCAGCCTTGAGCTTTGGTTTTCTTTCCCTCCCTGTAGCGCGTGGGCAGGCGCAGGCAGCGGCAGCGCACGGCCTCGCTGCTGTCAGCAGGCAGAGCAGCCTCTCGGGCGTCCTTCAGCCTCCTTTCTCCTCCAGGTCTCCCTGCTCCCCTGGCGTGTCTCTGCAGGCCTATAAAGCCCTCCTTAAGAGAAGACTCTCCCGGCTCATCCTGCGGCCCTCCCAGCGCTTCCCCGCTGAGCCGCTCTCCCCCAGCTGGGATTTCAAGCCAGCAAGTGCCAGATCTCACCCCGGGACTGGGCTGTGGGCAGCACGGGGCTTGGCACTTAATCCCACGAGGTGTGCTCCGGCTTGCCGCGCCGGTGTCGCCTGGCTGGGGGTCCCCTCTGTTCCCCTCCTAAGGAAGCAGGTCACGGTGGGGCACCCTCACCGTAGGTTTTAGGCACCCCACTGCGGTCAGAAGTTGGAGAGAGGACCCTGGGAGATGGCCCGCGGCCCACCCCGGGTGGTGGGAGCGCTCTGATCCCCCCCCTTTGCTTCTCATCACGCTTCCCTCCCCTCCGGCAGCGCCACCATCCCCTCGCTGAAGCACCGCCTGCAGAGGAACGTGGCCGCCGTGGCCTGGAAGCCGCTGTGCGCCTCCATCCTCGCCGTCGCCTGCCAGAGCTGCGTCCTGGTGTGGCACCTGGACCCCACCTCCCTCTCCACCAGGTGACAGCCCCCCCGGGGAGCAGCGCGGCGCGCGGGTCCCTTGCCTGGCCCCGGTGGTCACCAGCCCATTTCGGTTGGCTTTGAGTTAAAGCCAGGCTGGCATCCATCCTGCTGGGGAAAACAACCCCGGCCGCAGCGTGGCACGTCACTGGGATGCCGGGCTTTGGTGTCCTGCATGTCCCACGTCAGCCGCTGTGGTTTCTCTCTCCTTCCCTCCAGACCTTCGTCCGGCTGCGCCCAGGTGCTCTCCTACCCCGGGCACGGCCCCGTCACCAGCCTGGCCTGGGCCCCCAGCGGGGAGCTGCTGCTCTCGGCTTCACCGGTGGACACGGCCATGCTGGTGAGTGCGGGGCTGTGTTTGGTGGGGTGCTGTGTTTGGTGGGGTGCTGGAACTGTCAGCCCACCGCTGGGCCACCTAGGAGGCTGTGTGACTGCTGGGGACAGACGGGGTTCTCTCAGAGGATGGTTTAGGCAGGTCCTGAATTTGAACCTGGGGCATTTAGATCTGAAAGCATCAGTCTGTGTTCTCCAATCCATTCAAAAAACTCGGCAACGTCGCATTTCGGCTCTGGCTGATGTCAGGAGCCTGTGCAGCATCTGGTTATCTTCCCACCCCTGCTGTCCCCCCCTCCAGGTATGGGATGTGTCCACTGAAAACTGCGTCCAGCTGCAGTGGTTTGGGGGCGGCGGTGTCACCTACTTGGCTTGGTCACCCGATGGCAGCAAGGTCCTGGCAGCCACTCCCTCGGCGGTGTTCAGGTGAGCTCCTGGTCCTGCTCCTTCCCTCCCTGCTGACTCTGTGAGCTGTTTTCTCTCAACCCTTATTACCATTCTCATTTGCCCCTAAATAAAGCACATCTGGCTTGTTTGTGTCCTGACTGCTCCCGTTCCCCCTCTGTCCAATGCTGGGGGAGGTAAAATCGGTGGTTAATTGGGTCTGGTGTCTCAGGCTCCTCTCAGAGATGCAAAATTGGGGCAGATCCCGGTAATTTGTCCCGCTCATGTCGGCCTGTTTCTCTTCCAGAGTGTGGGAGGCTCAGATGTGGACATGCGAGAGGTGGCCCACGATCAAAGGGCGCTGCCAGGTAGGACGGGCTCAGCTGAGAACGGGCATTTCCCACCCGCAGGGGGCGCGGGCCACTTCTGAGGACCACCGGGGTGTGCATGGTGTTTTAGTAGAACTCCCCATTTCTAGCTGGCTCCAGAAAGTTGCTTGCAAGCTGCCAATTCCCTGGCCTTGGGAGTGGGTGCTAACGTGCCTCTGTGCCCTGCAGACCGGGTGCTGGAGCCCTGATGGCAGCCGACTGCTCTTCGCGGTGCTGGGGGAGTCCGTCATCTATTCCTTGTCCTTCTCCGAGTACAGGGGTGAGTCTGCCTGAGCCAGCCATCGAGGTGACGCTCCCCAGGAGCCAGTATTTGGTCCCTAAGCCATCGTCTTGCTTTCAGCCCTGGCTGGTTTTGGCCAGACGGGCTTTTGTTCCTTAGATGAGGTTCCTAGCCTGCTGGGTGCAAGAGGATGCTGATGAAGCCAGGATACATGGGGAAGGGTTTGAAAGAAGCAAGTTCCTGGGGTCTCTCAAAACACAGAATTTGGTGTCAAATTTTTCCCCCTTGTGTTGCTTCTTGCTCCAAGTTAAAACCTTACAGTCATAAACAGTTTGCAGGGAAACTTTCACAGTGCAAATGCCCAGCTCACATGGCTCTTTCTCCACGGAGGTGCTGGTTCTCATACTTGCCAGGGGAAAACCTTCCCTGTCCTCCATCCCAAACACCAGCACGTGGTGCTGGGACAGCAGTAGGTTCCTCCACAGCTGCTGTAAGAAACAAATTCTGTATCATTCTGGAAATAAAAGCACGATTTAGGGCAGTGAGACAACCTGCATAGTAATTTGAACAGGAAACCAGGAGAAGTGACCAGGCTCTTTGGGACTTTGTTTCAGGGGAGATGCAGGGGCAAGTGGGAGGCTCGAAAACAGCTTCTATTGTGGCAGACCTGTCGGAGACCACCTTCGAGACGCTCTACGGGGAGGAGAGGTGGGTCTGGCGGCGCCCATTCCCCCCAGCACAACGCTTGGGAGGCGGAGGGGGCCCCGTGCCCCCCCCTTGCCAGCAGCCCCCAGCACGGGGGACATTGGCTGGGAGCTCACTGTGCTCCTGCTGGTTCCAGGATCGGAGGAGAAGTCCACTCCATGGTGTGGGACCCCACCGGCGAGCGGCTGGCGGTGATCATCAGAGGTAACGGCGAGGTGCTGCCCCGGCACGGGCTCTTCCTCGCTGCCTTTGCCCCCAAATCCCCCTTCGAGCAGGCTGGGGAGCAAACCCCACAGGGGAGAGGGGTCGGGGAGGCAGCACCCACCCAGCCTCCATCCTTCCCCCACCATGACCCTCTGCACGAAGTGTCTCCTCCCCTGTATCCCTTGGAGAGGGAACTCTGTTCCCTCCTCGCTCCCAGCCCCATGAATCGCCTCTCCCAACCCTGCCGCAAGGTCTCCGTGTTCCCACAGTGCCCACAGAACGCCTCGAGCCCGACCGGGCCTCTTGGCTCTGTTCGAGGAGCAGCCCCTGGGATAATTGAGCCATTCAGGGCCTCCTGGCTGCAGCCGGGACGAGCGCTGCCCCGAGACAAAGCAGACCTTTGACAGAGCACCGAAACGCGGTGCTGGGGACGCCGCTTGCCACCAGCGGGGAGACGGCCCAAGCTGCGTCGGAGCCGCTGGGCCCAAGCTCAGCCACGTGGGTTTTTTTTTGTCCTGCTTAAAGCTGGGTGGAGAAGAAATCAGGAGGGTACCAGGACTCCCACAGCTGGCTCCCCCCTGTCCTCTGTGCCTGCACGTAGGTCCTGCGAGGCTCTCGGTGCGCAAACTGAGATGGGATGGAAAATAACCATCGCATTTGAGAGACAGGGCCCCCATGTCGCGCCTTTAAGGCTGGGGTGTTTCCGAGAGTCGCTCCAGCTGTTGCCCAAACCCTTCTCCACCAAATTTACCTACCTGAGGGCCTTGGGGCTGTCCTTTAAATCTCTGAAGGGGCTTTGAAAGCCCTGTCCTGGGATCCTGCTTGTCTCGGTGTGAAGAAAATGAGGTCTGCGGGCAGCTTTCCCCCACCTCGGTGGCTGCCTGCCCTATACTCCACAGTGCCCAGCTGCCTCTGGCTGCTCCCCACAGAAACCTGACCTCGCTGTCCCCCATCAACGCGCCCCTCTGTGCACCCATGCCGTCCCTCGGACAAGGAAAAGTCTCACGGCTGCTTCTCTCTCCCTCCTGCAGGGAATCCTGACACTCCCGGGAGCCAGACGGTCGTCGCTGTGTTTCGTACCCGCAACAGCCCCGTGTTTGAGCTCTTGCCTTGGTGCGTAGTGGCCGGTTTTGAAGCTTCCTGCAGTGTCGTGGGTTGGCTGAATACCGGCCGCCCCTGGGACACAGTGGGGAAGAGCGAGGAGACGCTGTGGTCCTGTGCTCCTGCTTCAGGCAGTGTTGTAGTGCCCTGTTTTACCCCAGAATCGGTCACATTTTGGCCATGTAATCTGTTAACCTGAAAACCCTTTCTTTGTGGTTGCTCATGCCCGGTGCAGCCAGAGATCCCACTTAACCACAGGCTGCCCAAAAGTGCTGCGTGGCGCTGGTGCGACCGAGAGCCGTCCTGCAGCAGCGGGGTAGTGGCACCTCTGCCCTACGGTCACGCCGTAACTGCAACCACGGCTTCTCCTTCCCTTCCAGCGGTTTCCTGCGAGGCGAGCAGGGCGCGCAGCCCCAGCTCATCACCTTCCACCCCTGCTTCAAGAAGGGCGCCCTCCTGACCGTGGTGAGTGTGGCTCCGGCAGCGGTTCTCAGGGCTCCCTGTCACCGTATCTCAGTGAGAAACGCGGTGGCTGTAGCGTGGGGTTAGAGGAGTGTCCCCGCGGTGTCCCTGTGAGGGGAGAGGGCGAGGAAGGCGTCCTCGCCTGGATCACGGGGAGGCGATGGTGCCGCAAGTCATCCCCATGCTCTGGGGACGTAGGGATGGCGATGCCCTGTGCTGATCTCTGTGCTCATGTCCTCTCCAGTGCTGGTCCACGGGGAAGATCAGCCACGTCCCCTTCTTCTTCATGAGCGCCCACGTCCCCTGCGCCAGCCCCAGCCGCAGCCCCGTCACCGTCATGCCCAGCGCCAGCGTGCGGGAGCAGCCGCTCTTCTCGGAGCTGTGATGACAGCCAGGTCCCCAAGCAGCTCATCTGCCCAAAAAGCCGGTGCTGGGACGCTCCTTCCACGGCCTCCCTGGGACCAGCTGCGGTTCCCTCTTCCTCCCGGGACGCGATGGGGCTCGGGTGCCTTTCTGTGCCTCTGCTCGTTCACCGGGGCTCCCTGCAGCCCTCTGACGGGGCAGGCTGGTGCTGTGCAGATTAAAGATGACTCTTCCTACCCCTTGCCTTCCGGTGCCTTGCTCTTTCCTTGCCCAGGGGAGCAAGGAAGTGTTCGATTTTCCTTGAAAGTTTTGTGGGGAATGAATTCTCGGAAGCTGTGCAGGCCTGGGTTTGCTCTTGGGGCTCTGGGATGCCAGAAGTGAACCTGCACAAGAAGAGCCATTCCCTGTGCCTGAATTAAAGCAGATTTAAGGCACCTGCCACAGTATTTGCATCCTGTAAAGCAGCTGCTGCACAGCTGGGTGCTGGGGCTTTGCTTTGGGGTTAAGCAAGGGCTGTACAGAGGGGCAGAAGGTGCTGAGGGGTCTTTGGCCACAACTGCAGCCTTTGGGCTTCACCTCAAGGGTGTTAAAAACCACCCAAAGTGAACCACAGCTGCTGCAGCTCGATGAGACCCAGCACAGCCCCAAACCTTGCCCCCTCGGCCCGTTCAGCTCAGCCTGGGGGCTGCAGTGGGGTGGGGAAAGCCCGGGGGGAGGTGAATGCTGCTGGAGCCCAATCCTGGGCGCTCATGCCAGCCCACGTGAGCCCGGCCAGCGCCGAAGTGTTTGTGGGGAGCAGATGGGCCCGGAGCAGGGATTAGCTGCGAGGCTGGGGGGGCAGCGTGGTTAAACCCCAGGATTACACGTGGTTAATCCCCAGGATTATGCTGTAATCGCTCTGCTAAAGCCCACAGGGTGGAGATGATGGGGAGAGCCCTGCTCACCCCCACACCCTCAGCTCTGCAAACACCCCCAGGACCCCCAAAATCCTCCCCAGAGCCAAGCCCCAAAATGGGGCAGGGAAACTGCTCCCCCCAGCTGCTTTACCCAGCGGACAGGATGGCAGCAGCCAGCTCTTTGATGGGGCCGTGCCACGAGAATGGAGCCAAGCCTGGATGGAGTTGGAACGAGGATATGGGGTAAAAAACGGGGTACGAACCCACTCTGGCCGCTGGGACAGCTCCGGCAGAGAGGTCTGGGGGTGCTTCACCCCTCGGGGCTCCCCAGTTTGCAGCTGCTGCTGGCGGTGTGTCAGAGGACGGTGCTGAGCGTCTCCTCCTCCTCCTCCTCCTCCTCCTCCTCGGGGCTTGGCCGCTTGCAGGGCAGCGCCCTGAGGTACTTGAGGTGCAAACGGGTCTCGGCGCGGCTCCTCCGCACGTAACGGCCCACGCAGGCGAGGACGGCACCGAGCCACCCGCCCACGGCCACCAGCACCACCACGTCCGGTGCCCGCGGCTGCCTGCTCCCCGTCAGGGTCTCATTGCGGCCAGCGGCGGGGGACAGCCCCTGGGGGCCCCCCCCCGGGCACCGGCAGCCCCAGGGGTAGTGGGGCAGTGCCAGCAGGAGCACCCAGGCCGCCCACATCGCCCCGGTGCTGCGTTGGGAAGCTGGGAACGAGGGGGGGCTCCATGTCCTTCCCCCAGTACAGCTGGGCAGCTGGGTTTGTGACGCCTGCGTTCCCCTCCCAGTTCCAGATGGGACAGGGGGGGCCACTGGGGGTGGCGATGCCTGCACCCACTTCTGCACCCCAGTTCGCAGCCCTTTGCAACCCCAACGCGCAGCCACGTGCCCCCTGCTCCCCATGGATGCCCCCAAACAAACCCCAGCTGCCTGGGCAGCAACCGTGATGGGAACGCACTGGTTTTTACTGGTGTTAGGGCTGGGAACCCAATGGCAGCAGATACAAAAGAGGAACGGGGGCAAGCTTCAGAGCACTGGATCCTAAAAACCTCCTGGTCTGGTCTCTGACTGTGCTCGCACCAATCCAACGCTGTAACCGGGACCAGTGATGCCCCCCAGCTGCACACACAGCGCCGTCGGTTCCGTGTCCCACTGCGACCCCAAGCGGGAACAGTCTCAGCCACCCCCAGCAGCAGTCCACAGAAAGTCTGGGCACTGGGGTCCCTTTTGGGGTGACCCCTGCTTGGGGAACTCATCCGCTTTGCGCTCCTGCCCCGTGCCGCAGCGCCAGCGTCCTCCGGGCCATCTCCAATGCCCCTTCCCGCGTGCGGTTGCCTCCGATGAAGCCGCTGGCGTGCACAAAGACGCAGCCGGGGATGCCGCTGAGCTGGGACAGCGCCTCGTCGCGGACCCCGCGCCACGGCTCGGGAAGGGGAAGGCTGAGGGGGAGAAAAGGGAAGCGGTGGGGTGAGATCCTGCCCCCTCCTCGCAGGGGACAGGCGGGGGGCGGCTCTCACCGGCTCTCGAAGGTGCGTGGCCCCGCCGGGACGCTCTGTACCCGCCACTGCCCGCTGCGATCGGGGAAAAGCACCAGCTGGAGGGGGTCGGGCAGTGCCAGCTCCTTCTCCAGGCTGAAGACGTGCTCCTTCCAGGGGCAGCCGCCCTGCGGGAGCTCCAACAGCACCCCGCTGGCATCCACCTGGAGGGGGACCACGATTTGGCCGTGTGGTGGCACGTGGGGTCCTGCCCACGCAGCCCCAGCACCACCGCGTGCCTCGGTTTCCCTCCGTCCACGTGCATTTCTCCATCTGGAGGGCAGAGACCCCCCTGGATCGGGGTGCACGGCTGTTGGGGTGCACAACCATACAGGGAAATATTGGAGTGCACAGAGTGTGGTGGTGGAGCACAGGGATATCAGGGTGCAGAGGGGTCGCGTGCAGGGATATGGGGTGCAGGGGGTGCACGGCCATGCCCCAGGCTGTGCAGGGAGGTTTACAGAGATAGCACGTGGCCTCCCTCTGCCCCAGGACTCAACCCCTCCCCTTTTTAGCCCCCCAAAAACCAGCACAGGGAGTACCTCAAAGCGTCGCTGGATGGCCTCCTCCACAAGCGCCCGCGCAGGCAGCCACGCACGGTGGTAGTAGTCGAGCCTGTCCATGAACTCAGCCCCGACCAGCTCCATCGCCCGCTTGAACCCCGCCTGGGGACGCAGAGGAGGGTCAGCAGCAGCGCCAAGGAACACGGTCCCATGTCCCCCCCCTCCCCGCATTCCCTGTCCCCACCTCAGTGTCCTGGTCGGGGTCATTCCAGCGGGGGTTCAGGTGGCCCACGCGGGCACTGAGGTTGGTGGTGAGGGCGTAGCGGGGCTCCCCGTCCGTCTGCGCGATGCCATTGTCGATGGCGTCAATCTCCTCCACGAAGTTCTCGTACAGCTGGGGACAAAGTGGGGGGACAGCAGGGTTCAGCCCAGCCTGGAGCCCAACCAAGCACCAGTAGCTGGAAGAAACCGGTCCCTTCTTTTACGGGGTGACCCCCTCAAGGGGAAGCTGCAGGAAAAGCTGTGCAGTGCTGGTGGGTGAGAGCCCCCCAGTACCTTATCGTAGAGCGCGGTCACAACGGGGCCATCTTCTGGCTGCCCCAGGAGCCCAGCGAGAATCTGGGAGCCGAAGTGGCAGTAAACCAAGCCAGCGCTGCTCAGCTTCGTGGTCCAGGGCTTGGTGGGCTGGAGGCTCTGCATGGACTGGGCAAAGGACCTGCAAGAGCAGCAGGGTCAGCCCCAGGGGGCCCCCATAATTGGGGACCCCGATGTGGGGAGGCCTCACCTCTGGTGGTGGTCGTAGCGGTGCCTCTCGGGGTCGTACTCGCCCCCCACATCCACCACCACGTCACACTGGGCCAGGCGCTCGGGATCCCGGGTGCGCACCACCTCTGCGTCCTGCAGGGGCACGGGGTGAGGCTGGGGGAAGGGGGGCTCAGTGGGGAACCCAGGTGGGACGGGGGGGACCCCAGGGTGGCCACCGGGTGAGATCAGACACCCTGAAAGCACCTAAGGGTGAGCCTGGGGAAACCAAGGAGGAACTGGGGACCCCAAGGCATCCCCCAGGTGGGACCAGGGACACCGAGGGGGGAGTGGGGACCCCAGGGTGTCCCCCAGGTGGGACCAGGGACACCCAGGGGGCACCGGGGACCCCAGGGTAGCCCCGAAGAGGGATCAGGGACCCCAA
>VXAA01001625.1:20591-58611 GCA_013399115.1 Anseranas semipalmata
GGGGGCACCGCACGGGGTCCCCGTCCCTTTGCAGGGGCCCCCGGGAAGGGACGGGCCCGGCTGCGAGGGGCTCGAGCGGGCCGCGAGCGACGGCGGTGCCGGCCGTACCCGGTAGCGGGGCAGCAGGCGCAGCAGGTAGCACGCCAGCACCTCGTCGCAGTGGAAGGTGCCGTCGTGGGTGCCGATGCGCGGGGCAGGNGCCCGGAGTTCACGCCCTTGGCCCAGCCTTGCTGTTCTGCGCATGCGCTGGCGCACCCCAGTCCGCGCCCTTCCGCCCCGCCCGTCCCCCGCCCGCGCATGCGCAGTGCACGGAGCCGCAGGGAGGGCGTGACCGCGGGACGCGTGGGGATGGGGGGGGCGTGGGGACACGGGGAGCACGGACACGGGCACGCGGGGACACGGAGGGAGACCTGCGGCCACACAGGGACACGTACATGGGCGCGCAGGGACACGTAAGGACACAGGGATGGACAGACGGACACAGGCGGCCACGAACACGCGGGGACACAGCCACGTGCGTGGGCACGCGTACACGCCCAGCAGCCCCACGGCAACACAGGCCTGGGGAAACACACCCGGACAGACGGGCACACAGCGCTGCACAGCCGGCCGGACAGACAGACAGATGGACAGCCAGACAGATAGCTGGACAGACACACAGCCCCCCAAAAACCAGCCCGGGCCCCGTTCCCAAGCAATAGTTTATTTGCACAGAGCAGCACGTGGCGGCGGCTGCAGCAACCGACCCGGGTCGTCGTCCCCCCCACATAAAGTGCACGGCCGCCCGTCCCCGTGCCGGTGGCACCGCTGTCCCCGGGGCCAGGCACCGGGGGCCCGCGGAGGAGCGGCCGTGGCAGGGGCTCGGTGCTGCCCCGGGGGGCTGAGGGGCCCGCTGGGACCAAGGCACTCGGCTCCCTGTGTTTCTTCCCCTTGCTTCACGTTTCGGGAGCCTCCGGGGTCCCAGAGCTGCCCTCGCAGTGGTTTTGTTCCCATTGTCCCCACCTGAAGGGCCACCCCCGCGGAGGTGGCTTTAAGGGGGGACAGCAGGGGACAGGGCACCCCGAGCAGCCTCAGGAGTTCCAGCATTGCACGGGAAACCTCAGCATGCCCCATCCCAGCTCGGACCTTCATCGTTAAGGCGACGCCTTCACAGGCTGCTCGTTAGCACGCGGGTCATTCGAGAGCCCAGCGCCACCGTTGCGGGGTCGTTGCAGGACACGAGATCTGAGCGCGTGGTGGGGGAGGCACCCCAAGATAGTCTGCTCCCCCAAAGCGGGCAGTAGTGTTAGGAATGCACAGCACAGCTCGTCCGGCTGCTCCGGGATGCAGTTCCCCTCTGGCCTCCCACCAGTCCCCAGGCAGCTCGGAGGAGTGCTTTTAGCACATCCCACGGCGTGGCTTGGCCAGGGCGACCACAACATTTTCTTGCAGAGATTCGGGGCGTGCAATTCCATCAGCATCACCCTTTCTGAATCGGGGCGAGCGCATGGGTCCTTCAGGTCCAGGAGGGGAGCCGAAGACTGCACCAATGGCTCCCCGGCGCCACGAATGTGCAAAACCCCAGCTTCTCCTTCCAAGCAGCCTGACTTTTCGGGTCAGAAAGAAGTGGTTCGAGGCAGCCTTGCCTCAAAACATCCATAAAGGGATAAGTCAGCTCTTGCAGATGGCACGCAAGCGGAAAAGCCACTCATGGAGGCGGGGGAAAATGTGCAGATCGTGGTCTGTCGCTGCTCTGCAGCGAGCAAACCTCGGCCACCATGGATAAGATGACAAAGCAGGACCTGCAGTAGTGTGAAACCAAACCATGTATGTACAACCTCCTGCCCAGGGTCGCGTCCCTCTGCTCGCTGCCTCCGGGAAGCCAGGCTGACTTATCCCTTTACTCGTGGGTGCTCAAGCCCACGGCCGGAGTCAGGAGATCTCGTTGCCGAAAACCTCGAGCACCAGTGGCGTGAGCTGCATGCTGTGCTCGGGCTGGAAGGAGAGGCAGCGGTACTGCTTGGAGTGCTCCTCATTGAGGCTCCGCAGGTCGGCCAACTTCTGGATCATCTTGGCGTAGAGCAGGCGGCTGCCGGGCGGAGGGTGCCTGCAGCGGATGTAGGTCTGGAGGATGTCCGAGAGGCGATCCTGGATGGACTCCACCAGCGAGGTGTCCTGCACGCCGGGGCGATCTAGGAAACACCGCCGATACAGGGTGACTCCCTCCCCGCCCCGGTGGTGAGGCAGGGATAGGGGACGTTTTTTTTTGGGGGGGAGAGCCTTGACGCAGCCAAAACCTGGCAGGTTAGGGAGCTCGGGGGATGAGTGTCCTCCTACCTGGGGACAGGATGCAGATGGCCATGAGGAGCACGTGCTCTTCTTCATGAAGGTTCAGCTTCTTCAAGCCGACCTGGAATTTCACAAGCGGCTCGAGCAGGTCCATGCTGTGGCCGGCTGGGGAGAGAGGAGCCTTTAGCACAGACAGCTCTGGGACAGGATCTCAGATCTCTGCAGCTGAGGGATGAGCACGGAGCTCAGCGGCTCCTCCTTCAGTGCAGCAAAGAGAGCCCGGATGGTGGAAGAGCACTTCTGATACAGCTTAAAACATTTTTTTTTTCCAATTGCACTTTTCTCTTCAGCATTATCTTTAAGGCAGGAGATTATGGAGGAGGTTACTTTTGAAAGCAATAAACACAATTAACCTACAGGCATTTTGCCTCCTTATCACTTCCACACTGCACCTCGTCCTGCAGAAAGATCACAAACCCCATCTTATGTGTCCAGAGCACTCTGCAAGCAGGTCTCATTCCTGTCCTCAGCAGCCCCACGCCTGGTCCCAGCGCACTGCACACTCTGCCTTGGTTTCCTTGGGATCTCGCTGGGGGATCTCTGCCCTTGCACCAAGGATCTTGGCATCCCTGGGTTACTCTAAGGCTCTTCCAAGTGCAGGGAGAGATTTAAGATCCATATGCATCATCTGTCTGCCATGCTGGCCCCCAAACCCTAAAGCAAGGGAGGTTTAGGACAGGATTCACCACCTGTCCTGGCAGAAGAGGTTCCTGGCTGCAGAGCAGAGGCAACAGGACAGCGCAGCAGCTTTCCACCCTCACAACAGCTCAGAGCAAACTGAACTCAAGCCCCAGCACAGGGCTGGGACAGCTCTGAGTTGCTGCCAGGCTCCTGGTTTTGCTTTCCTTCAGGAGTTAACGGCTCTTTCCAGCCATCTGGTCCAGCCGCAGGATGCACACACGTCCCGCAGCGTGGGCTCAGGAGATAAACAGAGCACGGCTGGCAAGCAGGGGGTGTCCTGGATCAGCCGTGACACTGCTGAGCTACCGGTGCTGCCATCCCTGATGCAGCCTTGTAGCCTGCCAACACGTCCCTGTTTGCAGACTATTCAGTACAGGTTTTTCGCATCTGAATTTTAGGCTGGGATGACATCTCTTAGCCCGCAGCAAGCAGAAGAATGCCTGGCAGCGCCTTTACCTTGGGTGACGTCGCTGACTTTGTACTTGAAGTCGTTGCTGCCGCAGGTCCATGACATGTCCTCAAGGGTGAAGGACTGATTTGAGCGCAGCATGATCACCTCGATGGCGCTGGATTTCAGCAGGGCAATCTGGTCCTCTGCAGTCAGATCCCTGCACGGCAGGAAGAGGGGGATGTGAGACCTGCCCGTGACCAGAGGCACGTTCCATGCCGCCCACGTGCCAGGTTCTCTGTCAGCAACCTGGTCGCTTTGCTGGGGGCACCCCACCTTCTCCCTCACCCCCAGTTTCTAGGTAATTAAGCAGCAGGTGTTTCTGCAGGTACATTTATTGAGCGGCAGCACACAGCGCCCTAGGCACCAGCCTGACTCTTACTGGGCTGGAGTTAAATGGGATCTAAGGTCCCCCACAAACCAGGATGGGCACTGCTTACATGGCCTTGAGCATTTTTCTCAGGAGCTCAAGCATTTTGCTTACATGGGCTGGGTAAATCCGGCTAAGATAGGAGAGGAATAACCCCAGGAAGGAGGAGAGAAAGAAAACATGAAGGTAGGAACAGACCTGGGAAGGGGACAGAGCCCTGAAGATGAAACGGAGAAAAATGAACTGATTGTGAAGGGTGGGACAGAATTCCTGAGAGTGGAAAACCACCACAGACACCGGGTCTGGGAACAAACGCCTCACCTGAACCCTGGGATCATTTTGGCAAAGCCGATCACCTTCTGTATGCTGTAGCTGACCAGGTCGGCCAAGTGCGGGAGCATGGAGAGGTGGGAGAATTCGATGTTCATGGAGGAGCTCTCATCGTTCTCCTCGGAGAGGACCAGGTTTGAAAACATTGGAGGCTCCACAGACTCTGGAGAGAGGGAGATGGTCAGAGGGGGCCCCAGTCGCGGGCGAGATGTTACAGGCAAAGGGAGAGACGCCAGCCCGAAGCAGGAACGGCGTCCATCCTGCCAGGAGGTCTTTGCATCGGGTTGAGCGAGCAGGACGCGAGGAACGGGGCAGGGAGAGCGATTTGGGAGCAGTCGTACACCAGCTGTAGGACTTTTGCAGTGGGACCTTTAACTCCTCTCCTGTGCTGTGACCGAGTCTAACTGCAGGCAGAGCAGCAGCAACGCAGCCCAGTGCTCGCCTTCACGCTCCCCTTCAGTGTCAAGAGGGACGAGACGCGCAGAGGGCCATGATTCAGCCAAGCACTTAATGCTTTTAGCTCACAAAAGCCCTCTAAGCACCCCCAGGAGGCTCTTAGAGTTAATACATTCCCCAGGAGAGGTAAGATAAGTGCTTTGCCCTTGGCCAGACTTAGAAAAACCTGCTCCCCTTCCATCCCCAGGAACACACGGGCACCCAGAGTCCCACACGGAGAGGTGAGGGCAGTACCTGGGAACGTGCTGAAGCCATCGGAGCCAAAGACGTCAGTGGAGTCCTCCGAGGAGAAGTCCTGGGTGAGCATGGAGGAGGACCGCGCTGCCACCCTGCTGCTGGGTTTGCTTCTCACGGGGGGCTGGAAGAGAGAGTGGGACGTGAGGAATGGGGCTGGCAGAGCAATTTGGTAGCAGCTGTTCACCTGCTGGGATTTTTAATGAGTAACGAGAGATCATGGGATGAAACCGGTTAGATGCAGCTAGGTGGGAACCACCTGGAGCTGCTGGTGCTGTGCATGGGAATCAGGGCTGGCGCGCCCCTAACGTACCCGAAACTTGGTGAAGTCGGAGTACGTGGGGTCGTAGGTTTTGTGATGGGCCTCGAGGAGGATGTTGATGACTTTCTGCTGCTCCTCCGAGAGTTTGGGCTTCAGGCTCTCCTTCAGCGCTTCCTCCTCCTTGCGCTTCATTATCATCTCGCGCTTCCTCTGAACCTCCTCGTCCGTCAGGATGACTGCAGGCACGGGAGGAAAGGGAAGCATTAGAAACAGGCACCAGGAAACCAGGACTGAAGCAACCCAGGACCGCTGCAGCCAGCAGCAGCCCTGCCACGTTGCTACTCAGTTACTGAACCCGCATCCACCCCGTCCTGCTCCTGTCCTCGCCTGCCAGGTCACGGCTCCCTGCTATGAGACCAGCACCCGTTTATAGCCCACTTGGGTGCTTTTAGGCAAGGACTGGGTGCAACGAGGTCACGTCAGCGCTGCCACATGTTTGCTCTACTGCAACCTTGCTGTTTGCTCTGTGCTTTCAGGTGAAAGAAATCTTGATCCTGCAAGATGTGGGCCAGTGGGTTCATCGCGCTCCAGCGCGGCTCCTGTGCTGCTTTTGGCTCCTGACAACAGAGGGAGCCCGAAGCGGCAGCCGGCACCGCTCAGCTCCATCAGGCTTCCACGCTGCAGCAGTCGGCGGGCAGTCTGGGTGTCCGGCAGCGCTTCTGCAGCATCACAAGTATTTTTTAAGCTCAGGGGATGTATAAACATACCCGTATATTGCTTATATTACGGGGTCAGCCTTCGTCAGCAGCCAAGGGACCTGAAGGCAATATGCAAAACTTCTCCCATCTGCTTAGGGACAGGGAGCATCCACAGGCAATTTTGGCTCCAACATTACCGGTTGGACTAGGAGATCTTGAAGGTCTCTTCCAACCTAAATGATTCTGTGATTTCTGTTACCTTTAAAAAGAGCTTAAAGACCCGAATAGCCTCAGAGGGCTAGAAAAGCAACAGAAAGCCCCAGTAATCTCTTGGGGTAGCAACCACCCATCCTCACACCTGACTCCCACTGAGTCATTAATACTCCCAACCAGCAAAGCACATCCACCGGCGGGTCCTAAAAATAGCAATGCCCGTTCGTCAAGATGCTATTAGCCTTATAACCAGTCATTAGCGAAAAAACCCAAGCACGTTATCTGATGACGGGAGGCTTTCTGCCCGCTGCGGGTTGCAGAGAGACGTGGTGCGGGGCGAGCCGGGGTGCAATTTGGAAGGAGAGGTTGGTGAAGGCGGCGGGGCTCGAGGCTGCAAGGAGCTGTTTGCAGTTCCCGACCCCGTCTCCTGCGTTTAGCCGACAGCATTTTTCCAATACATTTTCAAACTTGCACAACCTCAGAGGGAGTTTAAAGATCTCGGAGGCGCGGGAATGACCGGCTCGGGCCAAAAGGTCGCTCCCGTGACCGGCGCGGTACAGTCAGCGCTGCAGGGGACAGCCTGGGAGCGAAACTGGGAGCTTGCCATCTCCCATCCCAGTTATTAGAAAAACATCGGGTCCATCTGGGTGCTGCATGCAGCGAGGGAAAGAAAGTTCTTGACAGAGGAGGAGCGCAACGGCAGGGAGAGCACGTCGTGGGGCTGGGAATGAGGACGGGGACGGAGCCGAGACCGGGTCGGTCAGCTCCAACTCGTCCCGCCTGGGTCTCCCACGCTCACCCCAGCACCCGAAACAGAGGAAGAGGAATTGGGAGGGGAGGAAGAGGATGGGGCACCGACACCCTGCTGCCTGCTTACGCCGCCTCCTTCGCAAGCAATTACAGGGTGACTGGGGCTTCAGTAGGACCTTGTTGCAATCAACCCTATTTAAATGCTTAGCGTAGGAAACACTCCCTTTTAAAGGGATGTCAGAATAGATTTGTTTCCAGTGCCTGCCAGGAGAAACGCCGAGGCAGCAGCATTCCTCGGTCTGGTAGGAGCTTTTGAAAAGCAAAAGCATCTCCCAAAGCATCGCTTCTGCAGGGGAACGAACACCAGCGAGGTTCGTGCTCCGTGGTCCTATCCCCTAAGGCAGACAGATTTCCCTGTACAGGGTCTGCACAACGAAGCATCGATTTCCCCTGTTTGTCCCAGGGTTGCTGGCGCATCGAGGCTTGGCAGACCACGATGTGGGCTGCATGTCGCTCCAAATCCATTACAAAACTGCCAGCGATGCTGACAGAAAGGGGCCGTGGCCCCAGCTGGCAGCAGGTCCCTGTTTTGGTGTTCAATGCTCTGATAGGACTTGCCGGAGCCCATGGGAGACTAAAACCCAAAGGAAGCCCTGCAGGCAAATCGAAGGGCGTTTTAAAAATCAGATAAAGTGGAATTGCGATTCCCTTCCAGCTTGCTTTGCGAACGAAGGCGTTGTGAGCCAGCGCACTGACACGGCGGTGCTGGTGCAAGCTGCAACAGAGCCCAGCATCGGCGCGGCAGCGGATTGGGAAACGTCCCAGCACTTCTGGGGAAATCGTCCCAGGTGACGACAGGGAGCAGCAAACCCGAAGCACACCTTGCTCTGGGGAGGGAGAAATGGTAACAGCCCCCAGGAGCAGCTCACCTGCTTTATAAAATTCCTGGGAAAAAAAGGATGAGAACCTTGTTTACCTGGTGCGCTCGGAAGGACGGATGTGGCCCAGCACGCCCCTGCCTGCCTGCATCTTCCCCTCGGGATCGCACCCCAGGTCCGATCCCTTCCCGAACGGAGACGTCTAGCCCCAGGCTCCTGGCACCACCAGAGCGCTTGTGGGCTGCCCTGACCCAAAGTCCATGCGGAGGCTAAGATAACATCTGCCCGTCGCTTCCGGACAGACGCAGGACCTCTCTGCAGACACCACAAGGACAGCAGGGAAAGCCACGGCCGACCCCGAGGGTTGCGCTGAGGTTACCAAGCACATGAGGATGCAGCCGGGCAGGGATAGAACCGCGCAACCCCAGGCAAAGCAGGGACTCGAAGCGCTGGAGGACGGCGCGGAGGCGGTCTGGCTCCGTCAGGCGAGGAAAGAGCAGCCGAATGCAAACCAAAAATGAAGTTCAGCAAAGGTCGGGCATGAAATATGCTCAAAGCACGCACAGCGGGTGCTTCTGCCTGCCCTAGCTGGGCATGGGGACACCGTCCTGGCCCCAGGGGTGCAAAAAGCCCCAGGGCTTTTCCCCCACCCCACAACAGCCTGCCTGGCATGGCTGTCATAGCGGGGTGGCATTCCAGATCTCGCTGGGGCAGCGAGAAGCAGAAACACCGCTCGCAGCAGCAGCGGTTCGCAGCAGAAGCAGCAGTGCTTCTGTGTTTAAGACACTACAGGGACAAGGCGCACGCGTCGAGGGCAGGAATCCTCCCCAAACAGCCCTGCGGGGCATTGCGACCCTGCTCAGCTACCAAGGGTGCCCGGGATCGCTCTGCACCGGTTCACGCAATGAGCATCTGATGCAGCCTTTGCAGCTGCGGGAACAAAGCCTAATTCATCCCCACCGCCTCTCCCAAACCGCTGCCTTCATTCCCCCCGATGTCCCCCAAACCCTGGCTCCCGCTGCTGAGCTCCGAGCACTTTTGTTATCGGGAGACAGGGTGGTTTTTACGGTTGCCAAACCTCTGCGGGTGTTATCAACCAGTGGGGATGGGACGAGGGGCGAAAAGCCGTGCTGCACAACTTGGGGGGTTAACGGGATGCTACGGGCTGGCCGGGCAGCACGCATCTCCTACAGCACATGGGTTTGCACGGGAACCGGAGAGGAGGAAAGCTTGCAGCGGGAAGTAAAGCGACGTGGGAGCAGCAGCGCTTTGAATTGCAGCTCTCGGAGCAAAGCGGAGCAGCCACAGCGGCTGCAGGGCCCCCGGCTACGGCTCCCCCCCGCCGAGCAGGTCGTGTCCCCCCGGCGCAGCTGAGCTGCGGCTAACCGAAGTGATGCTTGTACACATTTCGGAGAGGGCTCTCCAGCTGCTCAGCCCCCACCGGCTTCCAAGCCTGCCCTAATTACAGAGGACGCTGGATGCTTATAGCAGACGCTTCCCAGCCAGCCTGCGAAATCCAGACGCCGCCGAGTGACGTTTTCCCGGACGGCCACCGCTCCTCCTTCCCTCTCGTGCTCCTGCTTTGCTTCTCGGCCAGTCTCCGGCGTCAGCTGGCGTTGCACAACGGCTCCTGGGCTGGGGAATAACGCATTCCACCTTTGGGGCAGTGGGGACGCTTCTCGGTTTCGAGTCCCACCGCCTATTCGGGGAAGCGGAGGAGGGCTGCAGACACCATCTCCCTCCTGGCGCACCCACGTCCCTCGCCCGTGGTCCCACCCCGAACAGCCTTAACCCTGCTCCCCTCCAGACCGAGCCGGGAAATTCCCCTCTCCTTTTCCAGCTTCTCCTCCTCTCCCTGGCTCCCCGATGACAGCTTTTTATTCTCCTCCCTTTGGGGGATTTTCAGCACTGAGATCATAAATTGAGCCTCGTGGTGAGAAAGCTGAGCATCACCTGCTCGCGACTACAACCGCAAGCCTTCTCCTTGGAAAAGGGGAGGGCAGCGAGAGCAGACCCATGGGGTGCAGACCCCAGGCAAGCCAGACCTTGCTATGGCATCGGGGATGGGGATCACCGACATCCGAGGACCTGGCCGCAGACAGACAAACCACCCCAGGACACAGCGAGCGCAGCTGGGACCTCCCAAGGAGACTCCCCGCTCCCAGCTGACCGGCACCGCGACAAGCACAAAAAATTCCCCAGCAACAACGCAGTGGGGAGAGGATAAATGCAGCACCACGAGGCTGCCGCGGCCGCTCGATTCGGCGCCGCATTATTTATCGCTCTGCTTTGCAGCAACACTTTTAGAGCATGCAGGCACAGGGCAGCCGAGGGGAAACCTGTCCCCTGCCCCTGCGTGCACACGCTGTAAACATCGGAGAGCTGATAAAAGCCAGGGGAAAAAGGGCAGAGGCGCCAAGAGAGGTGAATTACCCATGGGTTACGGGTGGCTGCAGCATCCAGGTCCCTGGAGGGATGGATGTCCCCTCCTGAGTGCCAGGTGGCTGGCAAACGGCAATTTTGCGGGGCAAAAGGCATAACCATAAGCATTTTTTGCCACCCAAAGCAGGCGATAGGACCCTTCCTGCTGCTTTATCCTAGGAGAAATCAGCAGCAAGGGGCAGCCGGCGGTGCCCCTTGGCTGGAAACCTGCCCTCGTCTGCACCATCCAAAGAAAAAACAGCTCCTGAAACCATTTCCAAACGGCGTGGCTTCTCGCCCGGGCTGCGAGCTGGATTCTGCCTCCACCGATCGCCTGCTGCTGCCCTGTAAGCTTGCCCTGTGCTTTACCCCACGCAGATAAGACGGGTGGAAAACCACAAATATTTGCTAGCGCTGGCTGCAGAGAGCTCGGGGTGAACCGCAGGCGTTGTGGCAGGGCTGGGGATCAGCCCCACGGCCGCTGCAGCCCCCGGCCCAGCCCTGACCCTCGCTGCTCCCACGCGCTCGTCGGGCTCAGCGTGTTCCTACAGCTGCCCGCCAGCCTCCAGAGTGTTCTGGAGGCTGCCCTCTGTCCTCCACCTCGTCCCTTCCCTGGTCCCTCACTCCCCAAGGGAGCGCGAGCGGGCCGGGGCTTTTGCTCTCCGTGAATTTCAACACACGCGATGCCTTCCTCTCGTCGCGCTTCTCTGAGCGCCAGCTCCTCCAGCCCCTCACCGCAGCATCGAGCCCCTGCAAACGGGGCTGAGGACGATGTCAAAAAACACCCAGGCTTTTAGGTCCGACCACCCCAGGACGCGGGGAGGAGACGGGACTGCCTGCACCAGACCTCAAATTAATGTGAGCGCAAAGTGTGTTGACATCTGCCCTCTTCCTCCTCCTCTTTACCCCAATTTTGCCCTCATTTCTGCTTCGGACCCATCAGCAGCGGAGCAAATCCAGTCCTTGCCCGTGGTGCTCCTCGGTGCCAGCAACGACAGCCTGGGGAAGACACGAGCCCCCCTCCAGAGTTTAAAGATCCCTGATGCGACCTAAAAATAACAGCAGCACACCTTGTTCCCATTCATTTAACCAGCAGCAAAGTCCAGGGAGGCTATTTTTAGGCTCCTTGGTTAGGTTTCATTAATACAGTAACAGTTTGCTAAGGGGGTCGCTTACAAGTTAACTCCTGCGGAGAGCAGGCGGATCCCTGGGACCCGGCCCTGGCCAGGGTGCGTTGCTGCCACTGAATTTTCCAGCCCTTCCCGGGTAATTAGCTGGTACAAGTCAACACATTTCCCTCGTTAGCAACGGCTACACCAAATGAGCCGCAGCAACCGAAGCCGTAAGCTTCCAGCAGGCAGCTCCGTGCGCTGGGGCATTTCAACGCTCTCCTTTTTAATAAGCACGGTGCATTCTGTCCCTCCGCGCGTCGTGATTACGAGATAACATCGGTACAAGAAACACCATCAAAGGAGACGGGTCTCTTACCGCTCCGGGAACATCACAAGACTCCTCAGAGCTGGTTTTTGAAGCAGAAGGTGCCTAACGGTGCTGTTCCAACCAACTGCTGTTTTATCAGATGCAACAATAAATGCCAAAGCAGCAAAACGCCAAGACCGCTTTGCGCAGAGCGTTTTCCAGCCCGCTTGGTCAGCTGCAGAGACCGGGGCTGGCTCTTTGCTCCTGTCCAAACGTTAAACCAAAGGAAGTGGCTGTTTCTGCGGGGCAAAACGCAGGACGTGCTCTGCACTGCCGTGGGCTCCCCCATCCCTGTACTCACACAAGAGAAAGGTTCACGTGGTGCATTACCTGCTCTTTGCCTTTCTACCTCTCTACGGGGCACGGCTGCTAGTTTAAAAGGAGACGATCCAGGGATCTCCTATTCCTCAGGGATCTGCTCCATCTTTGGGACACCTGGAAATTTAGGCATTTTTTCTGCAAACACCCGCAAGTTCTGATCTGCCCCAGGACCCAGACCTGCGCTTCGGCGGCGCCCCGTGACGTCAGGCGCTGTTTGCTCTCTGCTTGTCGCATAAGGAAACCAGCAGCGCTTCAATTTTCCAAGCTGGTTCCAAATTTTCAGGTCCATCAATCATAGGACACGATGTCCTGTTTGCAGAGTCTCCTAGCAGAGGGCTGTTATTTTGGTTTGAATGCGACGCGAACGCCAGTCTTCTCCCGAAGACTTAAGACTTGGAAAGCATGTGTACGTAGGAGGAAGTGTGTCAAACAGCTTTTATTTTTAAAAGCTCCTTATCTAAAAATATAGTTGAAGAAAATAAATATTTGGACAACATTAGTCTGTTTGGATTGGGTTAAAAACTACTTTACTTCCCTCTGCTATTTGCCTAAGTCTCTGCCGTGCACGTGGCCGGATGAACGGGCTCACGTTGCAAGAACAAGGGCCCAAAATAAAGACCCAGGAGGTATCCCGGAGCAAAACGCGAGCCGATTCCATGCTAATTGCCATCGCGCAGCACAGCAGGGCTACGGGGAAGCTCCTCCAATTCTCCCTGCCTGTTTGGATACCGCAAGGAGCACACGGTGTGGGAGGGCGATACCTTTGCACGGGCAGGACACGAGCAAAGCCAGTCCGTGCGTTAATCGGAAATCGCCCCGGATGCGCTCCCTGCATGGCTGCCCTCCAGCAGCCAGCAAAGACAACCCGGCTCTAACGCGGGCAACTCCCCACGTCGCCAACGACCACAGGAACGGTCTCAATCATTAAATGAGCTCCTCTCAATCATTACCCACAACATCCCCTGCCCTTTGCATCCTCTTCGAACGCAGCCAAAGCCTTATGAAGCTTTATGCTCACACGCTTTCCTTCTGCGCCACGCGTTGGTGGAGAAGGAAGAGGACACCGGAGCGCAAGGCTGGGCCCCTCTCCACGGGATGCGTCTCCATACTCACACTCTTTCATCATGCCGATGTCCACGCAGCGCTTCAGCCGGCAGGCCTGGCAGTGCCGCCGGTTGTCCTTGGTGATTTTGCAGTCGCCGTTGAACGGACACGTGAACATCGCCTTCCTCTTCATGCTTCTCCTGGAAGGAAACAGGAAAAAAAAAACAGAACACTGGGTCATGCAACGCAGCTTTCACTGCACAAAAGGCTGCTCCAAACATCGGGGGGAGATGCGAGCACGAAGCCAGCTCTGCGGACAGCAAACTGCTGGAGAAAGACTGCCAAGAGCACGTCAGAAATGCCTCTGAGCTGGCGCTGCTCAGCTCAGCTGGTCTCTCGCAAAGACCAAGTTCGGAAGGATGTACCTGGTTACGTACCTCTATGGGTTTGATCTTTGAGGTCCAGAGTCCAGAGACGCAGCCTATGGGTTCAACCAGCATCTAAACGGCTTTCTGCTTTCAAATATATTTTGATGCCCCAAAGAAGGGGCTGGAAGGATTGTAGGGAAACCCCCACCTGAGCCACCAGCAACAAAAGAAACCAGAGGGCAGACCAGCATGTACCAAGCGGTGTTATTAAACATTTACCAGCCTTTAAAGCCCGGCTTTGCTAGAATAACTGGCTGGAGTGCATGTTTGCGTGTGCACGAGAAAAATCTCACTGCAGGATACAAGAGAAACAACACTTAACATAATAACCTCTTTTCCACCAAAACCACACTGTGCCACGTTAATCCGCTGCTGCAATCAGGACCGTAAATCTTCCAAGTACAAAGGGTCAAAGCCACAGCTCCCAGCGAAAACTTGCCTTTCTGCGCAGCCGTCCAGCGCGATATCCACTAATGACACATTGCAGGCATAGCTGAGCTTGTCCATTAAGGGCGGTTTCGGAGATGCCACATCTTTGCTTTGGAGAAAGTTACTCAACAATCTTCCATCGGGGAGCAAAGCTTATCTTTATTTGCAAGCATTTCTACGCATGCCACTCACTTGAAATGAAGATGTGAATTTGAATGGAGGTAAACCAAGCCCAGGGCACCTCGGGGCTGGAAAGTCAAAGCGAGGATGCTCAGAGGGGCAAATGCAGCAGAAAAGCCCTTGGGAAGAGAGCAGCACTGAGACGCAACTAGGGTGCAACAGCGAGAAACCAAACCCGCCTGCCCCCAGGTTAACGCTGAATTTCAGCGCCTGGATGAAGCTCTCCTGCAAGGAGGAGCTGCAATCAAATCCCCTCGCCATGCCAAGCACACGGTGCACAGCCCTGAGCTCCACGGGCAAACGATGTGGACACAGCACACGGCAAGGGCAGACGGATCTCCAGCCCAGGAGCAGCGCCAAGGCTGCGCGTATAGGGTATAAATATATGTTCCTGGGCTGCGGACCCAAGCGGCACGTAGTGTGTAATTAGAGGCTGTTTTAAAAAGGGAGATGTAAACAACGAGGTTTTGCTCTCCCCTCACCTAACAGATGAATAGATGCATTTTGGAAAATTAATACAGGAGAGGCTGATGGCAGAGCCTCCGTAACCTGCCTTATGCAGCAGTGCTCAGCTTGAAATTCACGTTTCACCATGAAACTGAGCAGCTGGCTCTCGGTTTTAATCGCTTTGCTCTGGGTTTTCCCCTTTCACCAGGACCAGCAGCACCTTTGCTCTCCCAGGAACGGGAACAAACGCTGCCCAGCCCAGGGACAAAGCAGGATTTGGAACAGAACACCCTGGAATCTCCCAGTTTCGGTGAACCACTCTGATTATTTTGAGTATCTGCAGCAGCATCTTTTCCCCCACAGCCCAGGGCAAGGCCAGGGAGGGCACAAACAAGAGAAACACGAGGCCCTCGGGCAGGGAAAGATGTCCCGTGTGCAAGCCAACATTATGGTTTTGGTATGAAAATTGCAGCTTATTCGAACCCAGGGCGGCTGGGCACAACGCAGGGTTTCTAAGCGGCCGCTTCTCTGCCCCAGGGGTCGGCGGCTCGCGGCTCCAAAGGGCCTGGCCTTGCATCAGCGGCGCGGAGGAGCGCGAGCACACGGCGTCTGGCTCCGGTGTATTTTTGTAAAGCCCCAGAACCAGCCATTTCAAGGCTCATTTAGATCCACGTCCCCGGCAGGCTGCCAGGTGTTAAAAATAACGAGCTCCCTCCCTGTGCAAACCCAGCCTGCGGGCGGGAGTAAACACGGCCGCATCCAGCGGCAAGGGAGCTCAGGTTTGCTGAGCAAGGAGCTCCGAGGTCTGTAGCTGGTGGTGGTGGGGAAAGGGGACAGAGTTTCCACGGGGTTCTGCAACAGAACTGCTTGCTGCCCACAGACGGGGTGTATCGAGCATGGGGGTGACACCCATTGCTCACAGGACACCCATCTGGTGGGGACAGACGGAGCCCTCCCGCTTGCGCTGTGCCCAACGGGATTGATCTTCAGAGGGAGCCTCTCCGAATTTGTCTTAGCAAAGTGAGATTTCATGCACACAACTCTCGCGTTTACAGAACCTGGGAGCTACTCCGGTTCCTGAACGCTACCCTACTCATAACCAAACCCCGCAGCAGCCTTCCAGGCACCGCATGCTCCTCATCAGCCCCACGAGCTGGCTGGGGACCACGCGGTGGGTGTGCGGGGAGTCATTTTGGCACCAGGACTGCGGCAGAACCCTTCCCTGTGCAGCAGGGCACGGCCATCCCAAACTGCTCGGGGTAGGACAATTCCCTATTTCTTCCTCACTGCTCCTACACGTTCCCCCAGGGAAGCCCAACAGCCAAGTCAAGGCTTGGAGCAGAGCTGTGGCTCACCATTCACCTTTTCTCCCCCAAATCCTGCCTGCTCCATCCTCTGCTCCCAGGAGCTGGTCAGACAACTGCCCCTTGCCCCAAGATATCTTTAGAGACCCCCAGCACGTTCTTGCTGGCCCTTTGAAGCACGCCAAGGAGCAAGGCTGGTACCTGGTCTCTGCTGCTTGCTTTCCACCCCTTCCATAGCAAGCCTGGGCATCACCTTGGACAGGCGCACGCCTCCTGCTGGGTGCACAGCCCCATTCCCCAAGGTCTGGGATCACTCCTGGCCTCTGCATTACCTGGATCTTGCCATCCAGGTTATCTCAGCATCCTTTCCCTCCCCACATACTCAAAAATCACAGACCAGGCTCTGGGGCTGCCTGCTTTCCAGCGACAGCCATGCGGGTGCAGGAGGCCAACACAATGGGACGGAGTGGTTTAAGCCAAACAGCTCACAGCCCCAGGGATGCACAAAGAAGGGATGGATTTGTTTTAAAAGCCAAAAAAAAAAAAAAAAAAGCTTCATGTAGAACAGCGCAAAGAGTAATTGGGGAGGATTATAGGAGTGGGAGATGCAGTGATGCAGACAGGATGGGTGGGGAGTTGTTAGGTTTTGAAATACCCGGAGCCTTTCCAAGCAGCTCTGCTATTAACACCCAGTGTCATTGCGCTGGGTAAGCCTGGGACTACACAAGAAACCAGAGAAACTGTGGATGCTTCAGCCAAGTCACAGCAGAATAAATCACTCGGGTTCAGCCGCATTTCAAGAGCCCCTGAGCAAACAGCAGAGCTCAATAAAAGGCTACTGTTGCCGTTGGCATCATTAATAAACAGTGGACTTTGAAGCAAGCGGCCAAAGGTTGTCTCATGCCTGTTTGTGCTGCAGGTTACGTGCACGTCTGAGCACCCAGAGGTGCCAGTAAATTCCTAACGCCTTTTATAGAGCCATTAAAGCCAGGACCCTGCTGGGTGATTTCACGCTGGATTAATGCTGGGAAATCACATACACAGGCACGTCCCCACGGCAGATGAGACCGACCGGGAGCTCCTTCACCCCCAGCTTTTGCCACTGCAGCTTGATATTCACAGCCGCTTGCCAAGGTGCAAGCCTGACCTCCCAGGTAACATCAGCCACCAGGAATTGGTACCTGTGCAGAAATTCTTCAAAAAACCTGCTCAGGGAGCACAAGCTGAAAGTTAAAAAAAAAAGAGCACACAAGCACAAGCTGTTATGAAGCACCAGGTGCTTGCAAAGGGATCCACAGCTTTTCTGGGGGAGTTTTAGGGGTCCAGGCTCCCCCACAGCAGTGCTGCAGTGTTTTCAGGCAGAAAGCACTTGCATATCGTGGCAGCAGCAAGCATTAATTAACTCAGTGGTTGAAAGTGGCTTGTAAACAAGCCTGTTTAAGCAAGAGGGAACACACCAAGACCTAGCGTGGGGAGAGCATGTCTGGAAAGCTTGATTAAAAAACATGGAAAGGGCCTTAAATTGAAAATAAAGGCCTTATATGGGGCATGAAGGACTAGCTCAAGATGAGAGCTTTTCACATCATTAAAACGTCTGTTCAGAAATACTGTCGCAGTCGTGTGTCGTACATGATTATACCAGTGTGATAATAGAGAAGGGGAAATGCAGCAGCGTTTGCTAGGTGGGGCTTGCAGTGTTAGCACTGGAGCCACACTGCACCCCATTAAGGGTTCGTTAAGCAGCACCAGCCATTTCAGAGGTCAAAAGCCACTTCAGTGGCCACCGCAGGCACACAGGGGACAGGGAAGGTTCGGGACACCAAACCAGAGCATGGAGGAGGGCACCTAAGAGAAGAGAGTTACTCATTTAGCAACAGTAATTGAGGAAAATGTTGTTGCTCAGGTTGGCCAGGGTTCAGACAGGCTGCAAGGCTGTGGTATGTGAAAACCCCCATCTAGCCCCGAAATTCCTGCAAGAGGAGGAGTTACAACTTTGCTGTCAAAGTCGGAGCGCTGGTTGAGGTAATAGCCCTGCTCAACGTGCAACGCCGTGCGCTCTGGTGCTTGCAATCCCCCAGCCACCTGCTGCCACCATCTCATTACGGTGCAAAATACTTGAGCAAGGCTTTTCCCAGCCAGTCCCACGCCAGTCGTTATCTTACTTCGTCTCACCAGCACTTAGTCATTCTCTCACTTGGTGCAAGCGACCTGAACTCCCACGTGAATGGTTCAGCACCGTCGGTACAAGCGCACTGCCTCAGACACACTAACAAACATCCACGAACCTGCGGCCCCCACAGCTTTGAGATGTTTTTGCCCTCCTTAGGGCAAGCTGGAGACTATTCAAGACGCCCACCTGACAGTGGAAAAAAGCCTCAGAGCTGCACAGACAGCCTACAGCTGCTTTAGACTCCAAGAGCCAGAGCTGGCAGGAAAAGGCTGCTCGATTTTGGGAGGAGCTCGGTACCAACTCAGCAGGTGGGCAGGATTCCCCGTGCATCTCCCACTACAGAACCGTGCAAAGTGTCGGAGCAGGCAGGCTGCTTTAAAGAAAAGATGTTTGTGGCCATCAAACCGGCTTAGTTTTCAAGGGCTGCTAGTTTCAGGGGTGTTTTTCCCAGCCCTGGTGCCATCCATAGTGTGCTAGAGGTGCTGCACAGACAGGAGTGCAACAGCATCAGCACCTGAAGGTCTGCAAGGCTCCCATACAGATGGCTAAGGGGAAACAACTTACCCCCCGTAGTGGATTGCCACAGCAAGACACAGGAAGGGAAGTGCTTTGTGATCTCTCCGTTATCGAGGTCTGCAGGCACATCAGCTGTTCGCAACGCGGGCACAGGTCTGGCAAAGCCGTCTGCAGCCCAGCCTCGGAGGGCTGCAGGTAGCAACCCACAGGCAGGCAGCACCCCGAGGACCAGGTCGGCGGCTCCTCGAAGTGGGGTAAGATCCCTTCTCCCCAGAGATTCACTCACCTGAAGAAGCCCTTGCAGCCCTCGCAGGTCATCGCGTTGAAGTGAAAGCCCGTGGCTCTGTCCCCACACACCCCACAGATGCGGGGCACGTTCCTGTCGAACTCGCCGGCTGGGTCGGGAAGCGATGTGCTGGCAGCCATGGTCTCCATGTCTGGGGGAGCAGAAGAGGGCAGGCATTCATCTGCAAGTGCTTTACAAAAAGCTAATTAGATGCAAATAAAGGATTTCTCCTTGCATTCAACGTGATCTGACGAGAAAAGCTTCCATGTTCCTCTGGCCCTGCACACTTGCACCACCATAAAGCGGGCTCTAGCTGGTTTATAGTACGTGCACACGTGCATCTACCCAGCAAAAGCAGGACCAATCCCCCCTGCCCATGCCCCAAGCCTTAAACGCACCGCAGAACGTGCTCACGTTTATTTGCTGTTCATAAGTAGTGAGACTCCTAGAGCCCACCCTGAACCCTGATCTTTCCCCCCCCGCCCCTTTGCATTTGTTTTCAAAAAAGCCTTGAAAGGACCAAAATTCACCCAGACCAGAGCCGCAAAACCACAGGGAAAGAGGTCACACCGCCTGTCAGCTAGAGCAGAATTTCCCTTGTGCACAGACAGGAAGCGACACCAGCACACTCATGCCAGCTCCCGTAAGTGAGAAAAATCCCAAACGCAAGTCAAATGAACATTGTTTAAAAAAATCCTCAACAGGGACGTAAACAAGGGAGGAAGGAAATAGTGCTCCTAGTGCAGAGCATGTGCAACGTAGCCGAGATAAATATTAAAATGGAGCTTTTAATAGACTCTTCCTGGCCTACGACATCCACTAGCACAAATCTGCTGTTAGAAAGACCAAGCGTCTAAAACTAACAAGAAAATAAAGGTTAGAAGTCCCCACAGTGCCAAGTCTTGGTAAAGACCACGCAGTCCGTGGTTCCAGATGGCACCATCCCGCAGTTCAGCAGGACAGGTTTCGTTTGCAGCTCAGCTTACCCCTCCTGTGCCTCAGTGTCCCCACACACAGGACAGAGTTACTCTATCAGTGCATCTCAGGATGAGAGATCTTAAGTTGATTCAAGAGCTTCAAGCAAGCTTTTTTTCCATCATTATTTATTTTAATATAGCTAAATGTTTTCTCAAGAGGCACTGCAGATAGCTGCTGTCCATCTAGGTCTAGTCTGCTTTCAAAAGGCTTTCAGCTGACGCTGGAATTGTCCTGTGTAAAACACTATCGGTCACTTGGTGACTCCAGACAATGAGTCTGGAACAAAAGTGAATGCAGAAAAACAAAACAAGAGCACAACCCTGCAATTTAAACCTCACTATAGGTCTACCAGACTGCTAATGCCTGATCCCAGTAAAGCCTGGGCTCCTCTCACCCCCCTGCTAGGGGACAGCAGCTCTGCAGAGCTTGCACACAAAGCCCAAAGGCTCTGCAGCCGGCAAGTGTGCAAGGGAGATGTCCCCAGAGCACCCAGGCATGCCTGGATCCCAAAGCAGCTGCAGGAGCTCTCAGTTCTTGGTTTCATGTGCACCTCACTTGACATTTAGCACAACCAAGGCTCCTGGTGCCTTTAGATAGGGGTTCCAGTCCGCTGTGCTTGGAAAAAGCTCTCGGAAAGAGACAGAAGCCCAAGGAGAATGCCCCCGGGCAGAGGAGGGTCCTCGTTTACCTGTATCTGGAAGATACGCCATGCTCTGCTGGTGCTCCCAGGAGCTCTGGAGCTGGGACATGGAGCCACCTGCAATTAAACAGAGGGGACACAGTCCGGGACGGCTCAAAGCCCGCAGGTCAACGAATCAAGGCGAACCGGCCGCCCGTGCGCCCAGGTCACGGCTTGCACCGTGCCCCGAGCTGGGGGGGCGATCTGGGAATAGCCCTCCCCACGCACCAGGCACCACTCGGCTGGTTCCCACCGCGGGTCCGGGAGGAGATGTCGCAATGCTCCGGCCGCGTGCCGGCACGTTGCTAGGGGAGCTGGGGGAACGCGGCGAGAGCAAGGGCACGGGAAGGAAAGGAGACGGCGAGAGATGCACAGCTCGTTCCTTTAACCTCGGTAATATTTTCCTATAAATTTAAATTTCACAATTCAGCCTGTCAAGCGTTCAGCGGCGTGCGACCCGCCGGCTTGCGTGGGATGGCATAAAGCAGAGCTGAATGGCTGCTATAAACGTGGGTCCTCGCGCACCAGAGCATGCATCTTCAAAGTCAATGGGATCACTGCAGCGCCGAAAGCCGAGGACGGGGAGTTTTTGCTCCCTCCTCACGTCAGTTTGTTCTTCCAGCAGCTCTGCGTGCAGATGGAAGCAACACACCGGCGCTGGGCTAACAGTTTCAAGACAGATAGGAAAAGGTTTTAGGATGCTTTGCCTTCCTTAAGCTTCCCCTGTATTAGGGACAGGGAGATGGGGTGGTTTGTCCTCAGGGGTCACCACGCCGTTCCCAACACACACAGCCTGAAGTGATGAAGGTGCCATAAGAGACCTTTGTGGAGACCTCAGCAAACGTCAGGACCATGTGCAGGGACACCAACACCTCCAGCCTCACGGGGCAGGATGGGGAAGGCAGGCGCTGATGGCAACCAGTCAACCCAGCAGAGGTCTCCCACCACCCCCATCGTGCCCCTAGCTTTCTGCCAGCTCTCGATTAAAAAGCTGGAGGTGATTTGGTCACCGCTGCTTGTTACAGGGTAATAAGCCTGTGCCAGACGCAATTCCCACAGGGATGATGGTGCTGCTTCGAGCTGCCATCTCTGACTTCTTGGAAAACATTACTCAGCCCCATAATGGAAGTGACGTCGGTGTACGGGGTGGAGCGCACACGGGAGTTTCCCTCCACCCCCATGAAATGTCGTTCATTCATCAAACGTGACATTTAGCCTTCACCTCTCGGAAAAAGCAAAATTTGTTTTAGAAGTGCTGACCTCTCCCGAGCAGGCACCCCAAAGGGCAGGCGAGTTTTGCAGCTGGTCATAGCAAAGTTGCAGCGAGCTGGCTTGCACCCCGGCGAAGCAAAGCAGCCGTGCTTTGCACCGCCTCAATCCCAAGGCACCGGTTCCACGAACAGGTCAGGAGATTTCAGGATTTCTGATGATCCTTTTCTCTGGGTTGTACGGAGCTGCTGCAGCTCAGACAGCCGCAGGACACCGGCAGGGAAGGCTGTGCGACTGTAATCAAGCGCGGCTCTCCGCTGGGCTGCTGCCAGATGACATTCGGGGGAAGCAGCAGCACAGAAGCCGCCGCGAGCAAGGTTTAAACACCTGGGAAAAGCTCCCCTGCTGGAGACACCGAGCAGGGGGAGAAGCGCGCAGATAAACCAGCCGACTGCTGGTCAAAGTGCTGCCAGCAGCTGGTATTCAGGCCAGGGCTGTGACAGATCCCACGCACAAAGGGGAGAGCATCCTCGGGAGGGGGCTGACATCCCCCAGTATAACCCAGCTTGAAGGACACTGGGCAAAGTCACCCTGAAGATGAGCGTAACAGCCGTCGAAGCCACAACCCAGTGACCACGCACTGGGACCACCGGTGTAGGGTATGGGAGGGGAACCTGAGCAAGAAATGTGTGGGAAGTTACCTGCTTGTACAGGGAAGCAGACACAGAGTCTGCTTTTCCTCCACCTTTACACTGAGCCCAAGGGAGGAAAGATTCTTTGCTTCTGAGTCCCTTCGGTAACCACTCAGACTCCAGTAGGAAGCATTTTGCCGGAGTATTTTCTCATGCTTTATCACTTTCCTTTTGCTCCTGCCAACTTGCAGTTGCAAAACTCACGCTCACGGCTCTCCGGGACTTGGCAGAAGGGGAAAGGCCCCGGAGGATGACTGCTCCTGCTGAAAGCCTTAGTCACCCGCTCTCGGCGTCTGCGCAGCAGCAGGTTTCCTCCCCGGCATCACAGCTCTGAAATTCCACCTCCCGACTGTGCGTTCCTCCACCGGCCTCAGCAAAGGCCAGGGCGAGGGCTAACGCAGAGCCAGAAGCCAGCTGGGACAGCCCAGCTCGGACAGCTGATGCGGAGACCCCAGCTCAGCGGGTTGGCTTCGGATGCCCAACGCTTTCCTGATGCGCAGAGCCAGAAATGCATTTCAACGCAAACTCCCAGTATAGGAAAAGCCTTTAAAGCAATTGTTTGTGGCTTTGCACGCAAGCAAAACCCATCTTGCTGAAGGCAGCAGGCTAGAACCTGGGGAAAACGGGAGCTTGCAATGCTTGGAAGGAAGCGTAAGCCAGCAGGCAGGGGTATAAGGGGCAGGAGCGATAGCAGAGCCGTGTCTGGACGCTCACGGCAGAGTCAGACCCCTTGCATCTCGCACCAACCAAGTTTATACCCAGAAGCAAGACCAAGGCTTTGTCTGGCCAAGGGTGCAAGCGTGAGGAGCTTACAGGAGGTTCAGGCTTCACCATCACACTGAAGCTCGGGGGAGAAACCAAGTCAGTTAAGGAACAGCTGAGCCTTCCCCAGGCAGCAAGGCTGACATCTCATTGAAGAGGCTTGAAAGTCTTTGGTGTTTTGAGACTAACAACCTTAAACGTTTTCAGGACAGAGAAAATAAACTGTTACAATACCATGAAAATATTTGTCAAGTTCTCAGTATCTTTGTTTCCCCATCAAAATACATTTTTGGGTTAATTCCTTTGCCAAGCAAAACAAAAGCTTTACCCGCACAGCCTGAAAAGAACAGGCTGGCTGCTGAAGTCTAAGTAAATCCTCACCCCAACGCTGCTCCGGCTTGCTGCTGAGGACTCTGCTTAGTCTTGGAGAGACCCATTCATTTACACGGAGGTTTTACTATTTTCCTGGCTCTCACACTCAATTAACACCACTGTTGACACGTCAAAACAAAGCGATGCTCCACAGAGTCTCTTCAGAGCCTCTGGCAATGCACTTGCATTTTGAGAAGCGTTTTCCAGTACAAATCAGCCTATTCAAAACATCTAGTCACGGCATGCAAGCAACCCCTTTCTCTATTAAAAAGGCAATTAAATCATTTCCTTCTGTAGCTCCGGGGAGCCCTGTTACTTAGCTGCTTTCCATGAGATTTATTGCGCAGCTGACTGACAGCCCCCTGCGAGGACAAAGCACCGCTTCCACGTGCGCAGCTGGAGCCCAGCACCAGTCCGTGCATGGACGGTGGCTCCTGGTGTTGCACGTGGATGGACGGAGCAGGTGGAGCTCCCTGCGCTGCTCCACTCACCTCCATTTCTAGGTTGGAAGCAGGTTTTATTTTTATTTATTTATTTATTTATTTTTTGCAAGACCCAGAGTGGCTGCAGCCTCCCGGGAGCTGGGCAAGGAGACTCGAGCCTGGCAGAGTCATGAGACTGGCAGCTCTTTATCACCTGATGCAAGCCAGCTCCTGCCACCCCTTCCTCCATTAACTTGATTAGATGCAAAACCCTCCTGGAGCACCTACCAACGCCCCCAGACCGGGGCTGGAGGCTCCTCCATGCCAGGAACACGTAAGCATGACAATTCCTACCCAAAGAGGCCAGACACTCCCAGTCTGCAAACAACATGTCACCACGGTGAGACATCCCGAGGAGGGTCTGACGTCCCAGCTGCGTGGAGGAGCTGACCCCGTTAGCATCGAGAAGGTCAAACAGCCCCAAAAATCCCGCTCGAAGGATGCTAATCACATTCCCCAGGAGGAACTGGGCATTGCAGGCTCTCCAAACGCTTTGTGGCGTTGGAGCGAGCAAGCCCAGGGACACGCTAAACTCAATTACAGCCGCCCTAGCGCGTCCCAATAACACAGTTAGGAGTGGACATGCAAGTAGCCACGTCCTTGGTGACAAAGCTAAAATAAAGCTGCGTTGACACAGCAAGACCAGGTCTGCTCTCAGCCCTGCGGGGCCCTTCCCAGCCACCGGGGCTGGTGGTGACCCCGCACCGTGGGGCGTCCTTGCTGTTGTGTCCACAGCCCTGTGAGCTGGTGAATGGGGAAGGCAGAAGGGAGAAGAGGGGATGCTTGGGTTTCCACGGTCATCATGTTGATACCGCCCTTCCCAACGCTTCGGGGAAGGACGATCGCTTTTCCCAGGGTGTCAGAGAAACCCAAACCCTACAGAGCGGCACCGTGAGACCATGCAACCTCCCAAAACACATCCCTCACCACAGCGATGCTGCCTCAAGCAAGCACATGCATGGGGCAGGTCCAGTGGCCATGGATGGGTTTCCTCTTGCCCCACCTCGCACCCGCTGCAGACTGGGGCTGGTGTCCAGGCACAAATGGCATCAACGGCCAGGAGAGGGGCCGAGGGAGCAGGGGACGCCGTGGCCAGAGATGAGCATCACGGTGCAAGCCGCCAGCTTTCGTAGCATGGAGAGGCAGGAGAAAAACATCTGGCCATACACAAGCCCTTTTACCACATCAGCCAAGTATCTTTATGGGATCTTGCATTGCAATTAGGCAACAAATCCTTACATGTGCAGGTAAAAGCAGAAAATATTTCTAAAGCGCCATTCCCCTGACGGGGAGGAATGAAGTAAACAGATTTCCAGATTACTGCTTGGGCACAGCATCAAAAATACCTCCAACCTGACTCCTCACTGGCACGATGTCATTAAAGCCCCAAAGAATCAGAGCACACACGGCAGAAACCCCGCGAGCCAAGGAGGACACCACCAGCACCGTATTAGCAGCAGCTGGATCGCTTCAGCACGGGATTTTTGGGAGCAACATGTCCTTTCTCAACCTCTCCTTCAACAAAGAGATGGAAGCAACTTTTCACATGGCCACAACTCTGAGAGCTGGTGGAGCTTCCTTTTTTTTTTTCCTTCCATCTTCCCTGTATTGTGGCTTCGTGGCACAATCCAGCGCCTATTGGTGTCACCTTGTCTGGCTGCGGGCACGAGGGGAGATGGAGGAGGAGTTGTCTGGAGCCCATCTGGCTCAGGATCTGCCCTCGTTCCCAGCCACAAGCCTCTTCCAAGCACGCATCCTCTCTGGACCAGCTTGATGCAAGAGCTTGCAGACAGAGCCAGCTCTCAGGACCGTCTGCCAACAGCGATGAGCAAGCCCGGCACGCCCCAGCTGCCCATCGGCCGCCGATAAGGGTAATAACAGAGATGAGCGCTCGGTTACGGCATCGCCACAGCGCCCACGGACCCCCTGTCGAGGGGTGGCAGAGCGCAAGGCGAGCACTGAGTCACGCAGGGGCTGCCACGGGCTCCCTCCGGGCACCAGAGCTGCACATCGCCAGCCCTGGGGCTCTTCTGCCTTGCTTGAAGCCCCCTCCCTATATTTGTCCGGCTCCTGATGCCCATGGGCATAGGGAGGAGCTGGCTCAGGGACCCTCATGAAGCCCAAAATTGCTCATAACATCACTCTGGGGTGAAGGAGCTGTTGCATCTCAGTGTTTCGTACCTGTGGCACTGATTCATTTACAGATTCAGAGCCCATAAACATTTCTAGGGTAAGAGCAGACAAAAAAAGCTTTTCAGATAGAACAGTTTCAGCAGACTGTTCTCAAACTTTGATTTCAAAGAAAACAGCGAGCAATGATTCAGCACCGACGTCATGCAAAGCAGCCTTGAAAGCTTCACACACTTACCGTCCATATACTCATATCAATTGCCTCTTTATGAATTTTGGTGTCCTGCATAATTTTGTCTTTGTCCCAGTCAGGCCAAAAATATTCCCATCGTATATGCCATTCCCAACCCCAGTGCCTCTAGTCTGAGCAGGTACAGAAACACCAATTGCTCTTCTGAGTGGTCCCAACCCAGGGCTCAGGGGCATCCCCAAAATCAGGGTCCAGCAGCACCAGGGTCCCACATGGGTTTTGGGGCTCAGCCCCCCCATCAGCGTGCACCAGGGCCCTGCCAAACCGGGGCTGGTTTGCAACAATGGGGCAAACAATTCCCATTTCCCCTTGTGGGAGGCAACCACTATGTGCTTTTAAGGGGAACAGGAAAGCAGGAGACGCCTCTCCCAGTCTTGTCCAAGCCCTTTTTCCTTGCCTGGCACCAAACCCCACAGCTGCCTGCCCCAGCCCAGAAATACAGCTTTTTGGCAGGAATAATGCCCCGACCTGAGGGTGCGGGGGGAGATGCAGTTTGCACCGGCCGTAGCCGCCACCGATACGAAAAAAACAGGAAAATAAGGAGAGGGAAGGGTGAAAGTTTGCCAACGGATAACGTGCACAGAAGGCAGATCAAACGTACCCGTGCCGGGGCAGCTCACCCCAGGAAGGGGACAGCAGGGAGTGGGAAACCGGAGGGGAGGAACGAGCCTGTGGCTTTGAGCTCCTGGCCCTCAGAGCCGAGCTCAGGTGTCCGACAGGGGTCCCACGCATCAGCCACAGCGCTTGGGCTCCGCAGGTCCCCGTATCCCATCGCACGAGCGATATTCACCGTTTGCTCCATCCTCCTTGAACCAGCTGCAGTTAAGTTGCAGCAACGCTCGAGCGACGTTCCCTGCGCTTCAGAGGAGAAGCGATGCCACTGACCACTGCTTCCCTCCAGATCCACGCATTTTGGGAGGAAAGCAGCAACCGGGGAGACCACCGTGCCTGGGGCAGGCTGCAGGCTGCCTCGCCTCCTGAGCGGTGCCGCGGGAGGATGTTAGTCATGAATGAGAAGTGACAGCGGTCGCAGAACCCACACCTCGCCGGCCAGAACGCTGGGGTAAGATGGCAAAAAAAAAAAAAATTGGATCCGTGCAATGAAAGTTGGGTTGGTTTCCCTTCGCTCAGAAGCTGTTGCATGTGTTTGTGATTTAAGGAAAAAGGCAGCTGTTGGATGTTAAAGTGGATTATCTTGAAAATAGTTTATGTGCTATTATAGTGCTGCATTTGCAGCAGAATGGTTTAAAACTCTGGTACAGCTGCCAGTCTGCTCTACCTAAAACGTGGTGCCTTGATTATGCCCAAATCCAGTTACATGGAATCCAGAACAGGACAGAACCTTATTCCTCCGGATCTGCTAGGACAAAACCCACAGAACACCGTGTTTTCCCAGACTCACCATCAGCACCAATCTGCTTCAACCCTGCATGCCCCAACAGTGCACCTGGACCTTCTTCCACACCCAGCCCAGCAGCCAAAGCCACAGTGCTTTCTCAGCTTGGCTCAAGTAAGACTGACATAAAAGCACTTTTCAGCTCGAGCACAGAACGAGCCGCTTTAGACCAAAATCTTTCCGGCACTGCCTGTGCCCACGAGCAGCTCTGCTGGCACCAAGCACCCAGGGAAGCAGCAGTCTGGGTGACACGCTGCTTCAGGTGACACCAGTTTTGGTCACTAATGCTCCTCCCAGAGTACCTGTGCCTCTGTCACCCCAAAACATGGAGATGGTCACCATCGCTGCAGCCATCAGCCAGAGCCAAGGGGTTTGGTCTGCACACGTTTGTCTCTAAATGCTCCGGTCTGTCCAAACTGGTCCAGAGCAAACGCACGCGGCGTGTTCACACTTGCACATCAGCCGAGCTGCTGCTAGGAGCTCCTTCCCACCGCAGACCGGAGCGTGCGGTGCTAACAGCGCTGCAGCCGGCGCGACACCAGCGTGGAAGCCCAGTTCCATCTCCCATGATTGAGGGGCTGAAGCGGGTGCTGGGGGAGTCGGGCAGGACCCTCCAGCTCCGAGGTTAGCACGGAGGCAGATGCGCGAGTGCCGGTTTGCAGCAGGGATTCGGCCCCGTCCAACTTCCCTTCTGACTCACCGAAACAGCCCGCAAGCCGCTCTGCCTGGATTCGGTGGAAGAGCCTGATCCTGGCCGTGCCTCGGGCACGTCGAGCTGGCCTCCTCACGAGATGCCCCCAGCGCTGGTCCCTGCAAAGTTCTGCTTATGGAGCAGCAACACGAGAGCTCCTCGCTGGCCTCTGGGAGCAGCTTCTTAAGGCAGGCCAGCTATTTAACAGCCAGCATCGTCCCGGCCTTAAGTATTCATTAGCTCAGGGGGAAAAAAGGGACAAAGTACACAAAAGAGTCAGTCCTACGTTTTTTTTTTCCCCTATGTCTTCTATGACTTACCACAGGCTGTGGAAGCAGAGGAAGAAGCCGTGCTCAGCCTGATCCTCGGCTGCAGAAAGTCCTGCTCGACTGTCCTAAGGTGTTCAAGAGCTACAGAATAAAGCTAGCTATGGGAAGCTAGTCACAAAAATCAAAATAAATGGTCAAGACTGGCGCTCCTGAAGGATCTCACTATGAGCTCAGGCTGGGAGCGCTGCAGGCTGTTGCTGCTGTGCCATAGGAAGCGGAGCTCTGTTTGCTTTTCGGATGGATGCGGTGAACAAACACATGTTTACTGGCACAGCCTCTCTCCAAACAGCACCGCAGCCAGCGCAGCTGGTACTTATGTCACCCACTATGGTTTCACCAAAATTTAGAGATGACGACCTCCGTCGGAGGCCGCAGGAGCTGTGCCACCTCGTCACGCATCTGCTCTCCCCGAGCTCCTAGGTGGGAACCCGGCAGGTTTGCAAAGCTGGCTGAGCACACAGCACTTCCAACTGCAGGGCAGGCTCCGAAATTAGATCTACGCCAGCTGCACTGCGTAGTATTTGGCATTAAGGTGCTGTAACCCTATCCCATTCACAAATTATCAGCAGATGTCTGCCTTTCCTAACCCTTTGGCTTGTCATTTTAACTACAGACAGGAGCAGCATATAACAGCCATTTCCTTCTTCCACATTTCCACTTCTTATCTACAAGAGTTATTTCTCCAAGCTAATGTTTCCAATGGAAACTCTGCCTTCAGCTTAGTCAACATGATTTCCATGCTGATATCACTGTTGTTCTGCCTGCACCGTTGTGCCTCAGAGTAACGCCGCCACATCTGCACCCAGCTAATTGCAGGGCACAGCAAGGACAGGTCAAAGGGAATACTTTGTCCTAACAAATTCACAACAGCAGTTATTTCCACAGATGCTTCCCCGTGACGCTTAGTGTCACCTGAAGCCTTCCTAGATTTCAGCCACCCGTTCCTCTCGCTCCAAATAGCTTGTGTGCTTCGTCTGTGCCTTCGTTTCCCAATCACTAATTCCACAGCAGGAGCAGCCGAGGAATCCTTGCTCTCACACACCAAAAATTCAGGAAGGACCAACAGCAAGGAGCTGTCCCTGCATGTGGCAAATACCGCACTGCTTAAGAGCTTCTCCCCTATTTCGAAATGTATGCAAACAGGTTCTTGTGAAGAATGCGAACTGCTTTATCCTTCTCCAGAGAGAAAAATCACACCAAGAATATACAACCCCCCAGGGACTCCCCAGAAAATTTGATATTGAAAATATTTCTTCTCATATCAAGTCTGTGCTTTTGTTTTGTTTTGCTAGAGATAGAAGACAAGCTTCAGCAGCTGTAAGCTGCAGAGTACTGCTGAAGTCAGAAGACGTGCTGAAGACACGACCTAGACTTGGGAGATGAAGAGGAGAATTGGAGCCTTCATCCCCTACGTGGAACAAGGGTCAGGAGCTGCACAGCCACCCTCCAGCAGAAACAACTCACGGCTTGTTTCAGACTGCCCAGGAGAGGATGGGAGGGCTGGGAGAGCCACCCGAGCGCCTGCTTAGTGCCAGAGGCTGCAGCCACAGCTAGACCCAACAAAACCGGGTCAGATACTGCAACAGACATGTCTTGGGCTCCCAGGCTGCTGGAAGCAAGTGCATTAAGACAGGCGAGCACTTAGACATCAAGGCTAGGCTCCAGGAGAACAGCTCCTCTTTGCAAGGTGCCAACCTGGAGCTCCGCAGAAAGAGTCCAGAATTCAAGGTCCTGGAATTCACAAAATCATAACGTCTGTAGGAAAAGATAGGGCCCTTCTGAGGCTGCCGATCTGTTCCAGTGGCCTTTGAAATAATAAACTAATTTATTAAGATTCCGGTAGATAGAGAACAACATCTCAAGTCACTCCCAGAAGCAGAGAGCTGGCAGCTTTGGCCAACTTGTGCTGGAAGCAGATGTCAGGTGCTTGCTGCAAGATGCCCAGAATACCCAGCTACACTGATGAATTTACCTTGTGGCAAGCAAAACCCTCTTGTGAAAGACAACAAATAAGTTTAAGCTCCTTGCATCAACCTAGACTTGTAAGCTGCTCTCATTACAAACTTCCTACTCAGCTGCATTATTTCCTAAACAGTTTTAAGACATTTCATTTATTAGGGTGGGGAAAGACACTGACGCGGAGAAAGCCACATTTGGAGAAGCGGCAAGTGACAGGAGCTGATTTGTGATGGATTAGTCACCCTAAATCAACACCATAGAAACACAAGCCTTGACCAGCCCTCAGTACAAGACATAGATAAACCCTGCAGGCTTCTCCACTGGTTTAAAAGAGATCCAGCTTCACCACCGAGCGCATTTCTCAGGAATTTGGCATTACAGCAGACAGTAAGTGCCACTACAAGTCTTATTGTTGAAGAAGAAAAACTTTAGCTCCCAAAACACAGCATAACAGGACTGAAAGCCTCATCTGTGCATTCAAGCAGCAAGTTACAATACAACCACGGCAGCTGCCAGCTCTTGGGTAGGATGGGACCCGAAATCAGTGCATCCCTAGACCTGCATGCACTGAAAAAACAGGGCTGGTGCATCACTGTGGGATATTTTCAGTTTATGGGAGCAAAAGACTGACTCATGTCACCTCCGAGGCCACCCCGGTCAGCAATACCTGCATGCATGCAGACAACAGGGTAGGAGCTGCAAGTGAGCATCTCTGGGACCAAATCTCTCTCCAGCTGTCCCCAGTCCCTCAGGAGAGATCTCTGCTTTGCACACAAGCTCCCAAGGCTCACCTTGTTGCAGTGCTGTCTCCTCATCGACTCATTACATTAATTCCTTACCTTCTGGTCATCCACTTTTCATCCATGCTGAAGCCCAGCCTGGGCACCCGTACCTCTCAAGCCCAAGCATTGCCAACAAACCTTAATTTCCCTGAGAGCCACGAGCAGAGCAGTGATTTCTCAGCAGATCTCTATCAGCTGCATAAAGGACAGCCAGAAACGCAGCAGCCACAGGTTAAAGCAAACAGACAACAGCACCAAGCCAGAATTGGGAGGGGACATCAGAGCCAGAAGCAAAACACAAGTCAGACACAAAACAAAGAGGACATCTCACCGAGGAGACAAAAAAGATAAAACAAAGCAAGCAAACATTAAACCTTAACATGAATCGCTATTTTTCTTGAAAGAGTTCATCAGAATTGCAGCCTATTGCTGCAGATCAGGGACCCTACGGAAGGAAGCAGACCCACGAGCTCCGCGGAGCCCTCAGTCCTCCCGGACCAGGATGGGTTTTTACCTGCAGTAGGTGCCCAGGGAGCGCGGCTACAAGGAGCTGGCTCCCAGGTCTCTGCTTCTCATGCCTGTCTGGGCGAGCCGACAGCAAATTCAGGGCTCAGCACAGCTGCAGCACATGACACCACGGCAGAGTCATGCCCTGCCCTCGCCAGGCAGTTCCTTCTCCAGCAATTTTACTGCTACTTAAGGAAGTGAGTGGGTGAGCAGGGTTAAAATTGTTCCCCTCTACTCAGAAAAGCAGAATTACCCGCAGATTTCTCCTTCCCAGAGATGAGCTGTAGCAATCCCATTACCCCACATCAGCCGTTTTCGGTTCAGCTTGCCCTCGAGTGCTCTGCCCAGGTATGTCTGTGCTGCAGAGAGTTTGTGTGCTTGGAACCGCAGCGTCAGAGCTGTCAGCTAAACACTGCCCCGACCTGCCACAGGTTAAGCACCACTGCTCCCACGAGCAGGTCCAGGTTACCCGTGGATTTAGGCACCCAGCATTGCTGCGCTGCCTCAGATCCAGCCTTGTCCCTATTGTCCCTGCTAAGTCTTTGTAGCACAGATCACAGCCATTGTCACAGACAGGTTTTTGTCACAACATGCTTCACTTGTCTGAAATTCTGTCATGCATGCAAAGTTAAAAAAAACTACAGGAAGGGCCTCTTGCAGTGCGTGTCCAGTAGTTCTGGTACAGATATAGGGTCTCCTACCCTGCTATCCTGAGCAATAATTTATATTTGAGGAGCAGACAGCCCAACCACGCTACTTTTTGCGCCCTCTCCCAGTAACATGCAGTCAGTGTCAACAAGGACAGCGTGGGAGGCAGGCACCAGGCAGAGGCCACTGAACAGGGCAGCAGCCAAGCACAGAAAAACAGGTTTCTCCTCTGTCCAGCGCTGACCTGACCACAGGATTACTCGAATGTCTGAGCACGAAGCAGAGATGCTCAGAAAACAATCGCCTCTCCTTTGAGCATGCCAGCCAGGGCACAACTTGAAACTCCAGTTATCAGGCTGCTTTTAAGCACAGACAGGTACGAGAGCCTCCTGCACCCAGATCCCAGGGCAGAAGGCTAAAGGAAAGCAACGTGCCAGGACTACTGGGCTGGGAAGAGCTCTCCCCTCTCTGGAAGAGCCCCCTAAGTAGAGATTTAAGCTCAGCATCAGAACTAGTCAGCAACATCTCCCCATTCAGCGTAACCCAAGCTATCAAATCATAAGCGACTTCAGAAACAAAGATCTCTTGACCTTGCGAAAATAGGCAAAAGACTCGGCTTGGTGCTAACAGCGCCCAGGGACTCGGGAAGATGGGGATCGATGGAAGACGAGCGTGCCTCGGATGGCGTTCCCTAGGGCATCAGGTGCGAGCCCTACACGTGGCTCTGCCCACCCTCCCCGCTCACAACGGCGAGCCAACGCTCGCAGGTCCGACCAAGGACACCGCGCGTTCCGCAGAACTAAGCAAGTCTAAATATAGACGGTGCTCGTATCTTATCTGCGTTCTGTTAAACGGGCGTATTTATGAAGCGATAAATGTTTATAAGGAACCCTCCGTGTCAGCACTACCCACGCAGGGAGGGGAAGCGAAGCCTTTACGGACCTGGACGCGACGCGCGGTCCCCGGGGCCCCGTCCCTCGCCTGGCAGTGGGTGACACCCGCCTGGCGCTCCTCAGTGCCACCGATCGCTTCTTGCCCAAGCGAGAGGGCAGAAGGAGGTGGCAGGGGTGGGAGAACCGCTGTTGCGTTGCAGCCCTGGGTTGAGAAACCGAAATGCACCTACGCGAGCTGGGCACCCAACCTGCGCCGAGCAGGACGGGGTGGCCCGTGGCAAAGGAGATCACAAGCTGCCGGTGGGCAGACCCTTACGAAAAGGCATGGATTTGTCAGGAACAAAAAGGCACCGTGTGTTAAGAGCACTTTTTTTTTTTCTTCAACCAAACTCACCTCGCTCGNGGTGGGCAGACCCTTACGAAAAGGCATGGATTTGTCAGGAACAAAAAGGCACCGTGTGTTAAGAGCACTTTTTTTTTTTCTTCAACCAAACTCACCTCGCTCGACACACAGGCAGTGCTCTCACCAAAAGCCTCGGGGAACCGAAACCAGAACACGTGCAGGGCTTTAGTTTAAGCCAGGAGCCACTCACCAGCGTCTGACTGACCGGGGAGATCACAGATCAGAAGTCAGGTCAGCAGGTCCCGCAGCACAAACTCCTGGCAATGAAGGAACCACCTTTAGATATTCAGATAAAAGTTCCAGGTATTGTTTTTTAATCACTTTTACACCCCGTTTCCAATAATTAGTAGCCAGAAGTCACTTCCATGTGTGAGGTGGTTTGTGTGAGGTGGTTTAACCACCGTTGAACACCACAGATAAGAAAACTGCGTGCAAATTGGGGCTGATTCAGCGAGCACTTAAAGCAAAGGCAGACCCGTGCAGGAGTGGCACCGGAGGTTACCCCGCTACCTCGGTCCTTCAGGTCAAGTCACGACGAGGTCTCACGACTGTCCGAGACCTGCTCCCCTGCCATAGCATCTGCTTCTTCAGGTCACTGCTGAGAAGCCCCACTTTAAAGCCTATGAGAGTCATCGACCTTCCTTATCTCCCTGGACTTTTGCTCCCCTTGTCATCTATATTCCCCACGCCCTGCTGTAACAGTCCTTCCCTCCCACAGCCCCACGGGCTCTGCTGATGGCCCACAGCTCCATGCCTGCCCCAGCGCGGCCCTCTTCAAGCTCCCTGGTGGATTTGATTTCTCATGGCACCATTTTGCTTTCGTGTCACCACCACCAGCGGTTTGGTGGACTTTCCTTCCCTAGGGAGGGGATGGCAGAGCTTTTGGAGCCTGCCCATCTCCTAAATCCAGAAAGAGGGGTTATTAAGGTGAGGTTCCCAATTCCCCAGGCTCCAGTTACAGCACTGTGCTCCCAACACACACCAAGGGCATTTCATCCTTCTCATAGGCCATATCTAGAGGGAACACACACTCGAGGGCTGAGCAGGAAGAGGGGAAAATGCTGATGCCAGACAGCACCAGGTTCTTCCACGGTGCCTGCTCAGGGCCTTCATGTGTTCACAATACAGCGCCCACTATGCTCAGACTTATTAGCCTACTTTAATAGTTATCTAGTGTCTGGGTGTTTGTTTGGTTAGGGTGTCCTTAAACAAGACCTGTGGTTTATTGGAAAAAAAAAGAAAACAGTACTTCTCATTTCCGGCTGGTTCTTCAGTGTCCCTCTGCCACAGCACATACAGCTTCAGAGGCAAAACTTAACACAGACAGCCCAAATTAGAGGGATGCTTTCCACAGCCGCGGCATTAACGCTCAGCTACAAGCTGCAGGTCTCCCTTAGATGTCCTAATGTCTCTATTTTAAGAAGCAGTTCTTACATTTCCCTCGTTCGGGGGTTATATTTTAACCTCCACCCTTGCAAAGCTGTTCTAAATTAACGCCACTGCCTCCCATCCCCACCACGGGGTGTTGCTGGATAGCAGCGGGTGCCCACGCGTCCGGACGAGCACCACGTGTTCGCTGCCGCACCGGAGCGACCACGGCCGGAGAAGCAACGGGGAAGGAAACCGGGAAGCTCACCGAGAGCCTGCCACCTCTTGAGACCCGCTCGGGTCTCCCAAACCCCGCTCACGCAGTAAAACCAGCCCCGGAAACCAGATCCTGCCCTCCGTGGGCCACGAGACGAGGAGCCAGCTGTCGCAATAACTTTCCCCAGCCGCCCGAAAACACAGCGGTTGTTTTGCCCCCTAAATCTTTCTGCCTGGATGATGCACGGTGAAGCGCGAGCCGTTTCGCATGGGTTACGCAAGCCCCGGAGCGGAGCACCGAAAACGCTCCGCTGCCACCTCTTACCCAACAGACATAGCCAGGAGGCTGCCCGGAGGGGTAACCACCCCCTCGTAGCTGCGGTTAGGAAAGGCTCGGCGGCCCGTGGCGAGCAGAGCCGCTTCCGCAGAAGCTGGGGCAGACGCTTGCCCAAATCGCGGGTTCCCAACACCTACGGCTGCAAGGAGGAACCGTGACGCAGAGGCAGCTCAGCGCCCGGCTCCTGCAAGGACGGGCACAGACCCTGCCCAGCACGTGGGCACGTCCCCGCGTCGTTATTTAGACGCCGTTTGCATCTTGTTCCCTTACCTCCTGCATCACGTTCAGACGCAGAAGGGCGGCACGCAAAACCCGCTGCCCGCGAGGCGTTTCCAAACCACGACGCCTCGTGCGCAACGCCGCCTTCCGCAGAAGACGGGGTTTTGGGAAAGCCCCTTCGAGCAGCGCCCGGTCCCCGTCCTCACCACCGCACCGGGCGAGGAAAACGTGCCGCAGGTTCCCCCCCTTCACCTCCGTGCTCAGACGCTGCACGGAGGATGCAGACGCATCTACAGCCACTTTGGGTGGATTATTTATCTTCCAGTGACTTGACATTTCAGTATTTCCCCCCCAAAAGCCACCGGAAGTTTGGGCCAGACCGACTTCACTTGGGCTCAGTGACAGCAGGTTAAAAATTATTCTCTCTGGCTGGAGGTGCACTCAGGAAGGATAGCCGCTTCTCCAAAGTTAGCTATTAAATAAAAAAGAGGTTGGATTATCCAGTTATTTTGCCTTAAGTACACCGGGATTCAGGAAGAAAACACCTAGTGAAAAGCTAACTCACCCGAGGCAAATTCTTGACTAATGAAAAACCTATTTTTGTGCTTCGTGCCTTTGTTGTTTGAAATGCTGCTGCGAGATCTTACACCTGATCCGTTTACAGACAGGATCTCGGGCAGACATCTGCGCCGCCTCCTGCACCTGACGGGCTTTGGGCTTCCCCGGCTCCTCGGGGTACGCGAGCCGGGGGCTGGTCCAAGCCCCCAGATCCCAGCCTGCCCCATTACTGTCACCCTACCTCCCGGTTAGGGATGCTTTCACGAGAGCCATCCGAAAGGCGCAACCAGCTGCAGACCCGATCTGATTTGACCCCATTAAGCTTTGGAGAAGGAAGAAGAGGTTTTAGGTAAATGACTAATTACAGCCTCGGCTTCCTCCCCCACCGAAGCAGACGGGTTAAACGCCCGGAGGCACCAACCAGGCAGCCCCGGCCGACACGGACGGGGGGCACCCGCAGGGTCCGTGGAGCGGGACGCCGAGCAGAAGGGGCCGCACGCTGCCCCGCCGCCGCCGCCGCCGGTGCTCCCTTAACCGAGTCCTGGGAGGAAGATGAGTCACTGCCCAGCTCGAGTGGGAGGAGAGCACGCCGCAGAGCGCCGGCTTCTCGAGAAAACCGGTTTCTGAAGAAACTTTGAATGCTGAAGGCTCCAGCCCCAGCTTCCATCAGCCAGCTCCGGCTCAAATAAGAGGAAGAAGAGGATGGCACAGCTCAGCAGGGAGCAGCCACCCGCAGCCCCCAGGCCCCTCTGGGTGCCCCGGCTAGGGGAAGACCCCCCCCATCCTCTTCCTCGCATGGGGGACAAGGGAAGATCCCCGGTACCTTCGTTCTCCTCGCGCCGGGAACCCGCTGCTGTCACATCCGACAGGATCACTCGCAGGCAGCCAAAAAGTCACTGGGGAATTACAGACGAACGCAATGAGTGCTGGGGCCTCCGCCTGGCGTTTGATACTCCCCCCTAACCCTTCAAACAAAATACTTAATTGGGTGATTAAATCTGGGATGCCTTCTAAAGCTGATCATTAATCAGGCACTTACCTGAGTCAGAGACCAGCCTGTTGATTCCAAACAGGCTGGAAACCCTAAAACACCACTTAAGCACCCAGAAAGGGGCACATGGGGACAGGGGCGACATCCCACGATGGGGAGACCCAGAGCAGAGGGACACGAAGCTGGGGAAGGGGCTTCACAACCAGGTCCAGCTTCTCCCCTTCCTCATCCTCACCCCAGGGGAAGCGCCAACCAGCCCAGGAAGGGTTAAATCAGCCACCCCTGCCCCCCAGATACCCCATAGCTCCTTAACCTCTGAGCCCAGCATTGGGGAGGACCCTGACCCCCCCCCAAAACCAGGAGCAACCCCCACAGGAGGGCTGGGAGGGGCAGGGACCCCCCCCATCCTATGGGATCCAACTTTTGGAGGGGAAAGCCCTCAGTGCCCCTTTTGAAGGGGGGGGGGCTGAAGGCCCCCACTGAGGGGGCAGTGAGG
>VXAA01001625.1:64544-76978 GCA_013399115.1 Anseranas semipalmata
TTCCCTTATGCCTGTAGTTCAGGGTGGGGTTTCCTTGTCTGCCAGAAAATGTGTTTAATGGTCAGTGTCTCTGTCACAGGCTATGCGGCTTTTCTACAGTGTCTGCGATGGGGTCTGTGCTTTCCCTCTCCACTAATAACGCTGCCTTAAGGCAGCAGAGGAAGGCTGATGATGACGATGATGACTTACTCAATAGCAGAGACCGCAAGGAAGACATTGCCAAGTTTCCATACGTTGAATTCACGGGTCAGGACAGCATCACCTGTCCCACTTGCCAAGGCACTGGCTGCATTCCCACAGGTGAGTGCTCCTTTCGTACTTAAATACGAAAAGCATGGGGCAGAAATGTTCCTTATCTATGTAAGTGATTTTGCAAGTATATGGAGTTGGTTATCGTGTTCCTTTTGCCTTCCAGAACAGGTAAATGAGTTGGTGGCTCTGATACCCTACAGCGACCAGCGGCTTCGTCCGCAGAGAACGTAAGTGCATAGTAAGAGTGTAACTGCACCTCTGCGAAGAGCAAACAGGGCTCTCGTCATTTACTGCCAGAGCTGAGCACTTCATGCAGTCTGCAGCCTTTCCTTCATCTGGTGGCTTGTTTTCAGCCAAGTACGCCAACAAATACAACTTAAAGTTTAACTTTAAATATTTCCTGTTAAATCCCACTGTAGGGGTGAACGTGGAAACAATCATCCTACTCACGACCTTTGTCCCTGTGCCCTTTACTGAAACTTTTAGAAAGAAACTGTCTTACCAAGAGCAAAAGTACTAGACTGTGAAAACACTATGGGGGCAAGAATGATTCTTTAAGCAGTTTACTTTTTGGTAATGAGTAACTAAAGGGTGATTGTTCTGAGCAATTTCAGATATTGAAAACATTAGAGCAGCACTTTTGTGTCTCTTTCAGGGAAGAACAAATAGGTGTTTTTTTGCTGGCTAGGTTGGGTTTCAGATGCCTTGTATCTCACAGCTGCAAATGCTGTGTTAGGGCAAAAAATGTGACCCCTTTCTTGCCTCTTCCAGGAAGCTGTATGTCCTGCTGTCGGTGCTGCTCTGCCTTCTGATATCGGGGCTGGTAGTTTTCTTCTTGTTTCCACACTCTGTCCTGGTGGATGATGGTGGCATTAAAGTGGTTCAAGTCTGGTTTGACAAGAAGAACTCCGTTGTCATTCTTGCCATCACGGTAAAGTTTTTGTGCCTCTCTGTTCCTGAGGGAATAAATCCTGTACTGAGCTGCCTGGAAGGTCGCTGCTACTTGTGTCTCCCCTGTTGTCCACCCAGGCCACCTTACGGATCAGGAATTCCAACTTCTACTCGGTGACAGTGACCAGCCTGACCAGTCAGGTGCAGTACATGAACACTGTGGTGGGAAGCCAGCAGATCACCAACGTCTCCAGCATCCAGCCACTGAGTGACAAACTGGTATTTGTCTTTCATTACACTTGTAACGTGTATTATAAGCATCACTAAATCAAGTGTGAAACCTATGCAGTATTGCAAGTTAACTTGAGTATAGTCTGTCTATACCTTAAAGCTTTGCTTAGCAAATACTCTCATGGCTACAGCAGTCTGTGCTCTGCGCACACCAGCTGAAGTGTAATGTAAGGTGGAAAAGAGTCTGAAAGGGGTGGATTTAAGTGAATACTCAAGCTGCATGTCGATGTATTTTTCTTTTTCCAGGTGAATTTCACAGTGAAGGCGGAGATGGGCGGACCTTTCTCCTATGTGTAGTAAGGATTTACTGTTCTTTGTATATGGCTGGGGAGGGGGCAGGTTTAAGCTGCTTTAATTAGCATTTGCTCTGGAAATGACTTGCTTTCTGCTAACTTTCTGAAAAACAACTGTTTGTTAGAGATTACCTGAAAAGCCACTCTGTCAGGATGTTGTGATGGGGTTTTGGACAGTGTCTTGAATTGAGTTAGCACCAGGGTGAAAACACCATCAGTAGATACCAAGAAGCTTAGCCTGTGCTGACCTATTTCTTTGTTTTGGTCTCTTCCAGTTTTTTTTGCACGTTTCCCAAGGTGAAGGTGCATAATATAGTCATCTTCATGAGGTAGGTTGTTCTCTGCTCTGCTCCTGACTCAAAAGGGAATTGCTGCCACAGCAAATCTAGGGTACACGAAGAAAATCCTGCTTGGCAAGCACTCCAGCCTGGTTCACTGTGTCAGCTTTAATCCAGGCCAGTTGACACAGTTGGGTGAAATGTAAGAGAGGGAGGAGAAGACACCAGATTGCTGTAAACTGAGCTTCCTCATGATGGGTGGCATGCTCCAGGGGCTGGACTCGCCAGCGCTTCATGTCGCCGCTCCCTTCAGTGAGCAATCTTGGGTACACTTGCTGAAAGAAAATCTGAGAGGCTCTGCAGCTTTTGAGGGGGAAGAGGAGTTATGTGATGAACGTAGTCTGCTGATCGTTTTAATTTAATAGAGGGATCTCTGCCACTGGTCCTGTCCCCACTAAGCTGCTCTCCCCTCTCTCAGGACATCGGTGAAGCTCTCGTACATCGGCCACGTGACGCAGAGCACTTTGGAAACGTACCATTACATAGACTGCAGCACCAACTCCACGGCTGCCCAGGATCCGCTGCCTCTGCCAGCCCCCTCGACGCAAGGTGTGACCAAAGCCAAGAGCAAGCCCTGAGCTTGCTGCTGTCTTCTGTGAGCGGTGGTCGCACAGATGGATTTCCCTTGTGAGTGTAGCTGTAGAAAGGACTGGGAACTTTCAAATGGAAGCAGAAGGATTGTTGGTGACTTTGGGGGATACTTGAAAGCTCTGGGTCCCCTTTGCACTCTTCCACGTGCAGCTGGGCTGCACTGCTGGCCTGTCCCTGAAATCCACTTTGGGTGTTGTTCATGTGCGAGCAAACGGGTCCCTTCCAGAGTAAGGGGCCTGCTGGGCCTGCCTTCCTCTTCAGTTCCAAAGAACTGGGTTTTTGGTAGGGAAACTCCAGCTCCGTGCTTTGTGGTCCAAGGATTTAGAGTTGAGTTTTGCAGCTGTTTTGGGGCTTAGCACTGTGTCTGGTCCTTCCAGGGCAAACTAACTAGTTCTGTGCAATTAATGTATTCCACTTTTGTTCAGTGGCAGCATGTCACTGGCATGTTTCAAAGCAGGACTTGATAAAAAGGGATAGTCCTTTGCCAGGAATGCACAGGTGAGGCGTTCAGGCTTTCACCTGTGTAACTTGCACTAGTAGGAGGAAAAGGAATTGAAACCCTCAAAACACGCTTTCTCCATCACACAGACTTTCCTTGCTGGCAGCTGAGGCTGCCTACAGCAAACAGATACCCAGATGCTGCAGTCTTGATGAAGGCAGCCTCGTTAAGCATGGTGCTGTTGGATGTGGGAAGGGTCCGTGTGGCTCCCACCTCCCTCCTCCACATGTGGCTCTGAAGCTGCAGCTCAGGGTGTGTGCGGTGCTCGGCAGCTGTGGGGTCCCTGGTGTTTGAAGCTGGGGAATGCGTAGCTCAGTACTGCTTTGTACTCGTGCCTGCCGCAAGCGAGCGCAGATTTAAACTGATTTTGTGGAAGGTAGGGGGAGTTTTGTGTTTCAAAGGCTTACCTCACAGGAGCCAGTTGTTCCCGAAGGTTGGTAAAGCAAATAAATCAGATGTGAAAGCTCAGCCTGCTGCAGTTCTCCCACAGACTTCTCGCCCCGTTTGCAGCTTGGAGGATTTCATTCTGCTTCTGCCCGTTGTAGTTTTTCTGGAACCCCATCACTACAGCTTCCCCCGTCTCCTCCCTGCACGCACCTATGCCTTTCTCCAGCCGTCTGTCGGAAGTGAGCGTGTGCGTGTGGAAACAAGGCGCAGGCAAAGGCTGCAAGGGAAACGGGTCTGGTATTTTTTCAATGAAGGATGCTTTGTTTTGTGTGAGTGTGAAATAAAAATACCCTTTTGTTTTTTTAAGAGGTGGCATTTCTGCCTACAGCGTTTGTAGAACTGAATTATTAAAGCTGGGTTGTATGCTACTGTGCAGCCTCACTTCATAGAAAACGAGGAAAGGCCGTGTCCTTCTCTTGTGGAAATCCAACTTCATCCTAGAGTGCTCTGTGTTGTGATTGGCATCGTGTCATCTCTTGCCCAAAAGCACCTAGTCTCTTGCTGATGATTCTGAGGGATGAGGGCCAAGAAACTCAACTGAAGCAGTGAAGCTGTGGTCCTCTAGGCACCTCCGTTCCCACACGGGGCAGCAGGGACAGGATTCACAGACCCAAGCCCTGTGGCTGTCACGCTGTGTATTCCCCGGTCATCTCAGTCACAAGCTTCTCACACGACTTTGGTAAAAAAACCCCGTTTACTTCTCAATTGTGATGAGTTGAGTTTTCTTTAAGGAAGATGAGGAAATCGCATGCTCTGCCCTTTACCCATCCTGCTTTCTGAGCTTCTTGGTCCTGGGTGACCCAGCGTCTCCTCGCGGGTGGCATGTGATGGCAGCGAGGGGTGGCAGAGCCTCCTGCTGCCCCTTGGTGCTTGCGTGTTCGGCTGCAGATAACTGCTGCTCTCCTGCTCCTTGTGGCTGGTTCCTAAAAGCAGAACTGCTTTTAGCTGGGAGGTTTCGGGGGGGCTCGCTGGGTGCCTGCAGGAGCCCTAATCCTGCTCCTTGGCTGAACAGGAAAACTGCTGGGGTGACAGACAGCAGCGGTGAGCCAGAGCACTGATAATTGGGGGTGCCCTCCGGGTCATGTGGCAAAGCACTTGGCCTTTTAAAGGGCGTTTATTTTGAAAATCCTTCTTAATCCTCCAATCCTTTTTAATGAATTTCTTCTGCCAATGTTTTCTAAAGATCCCAGCCCTGTGAAGGCTGCCTTAGGTGCTTTAGCAGGAGTGGCTGCTGCCGTGTTGCCAGCTGTGAGTGTTTAAAATTGAGATGAGGGCCCCAAAGTAGCATTTTAAAGGGTTTTTTAATCCTTTCAAGTCGTAATTTCTCTTAATGAGACTGCAGTACCCACGCTATCGACGGATGCAAAAAGCTGGTGTTTTAACAAAAGCACTGTCGTGAAACTTGTAGACCCCCGAGCCAACAGAGCCGCCTGTGATGTCCTGCTCATAAAGCTCAAGCACATTTGCAGCTGTTGTGGGGTCAGTGTGCTAATTTTCTTTAAGATGGTTTAAAGAAAAAAATCAACTACTGTTTTTTTTCCCTCTAATTAGCAAGCTGCTTAAGAGAAGCATTTACATACATAACTTTTTATTAAACCTTAAAGGCAGAGCTGTTTTACAAGAAGTCAGTGTGTGTGCCCCGTGGCTGTGACCTCTTCCACCCTCAGTATTGCAAAATCTCTCCCTAAATTATATTTCTACATGTACAAAATGGGACAAATTCCTTGGGGACAAGGGAAAGGAGTGTCAGAGGGCTGAGGAATTAATCCCTGCACCTGGTTTTCGACAGAAATGTTGGAATTCCTGGATCTCACAGGACTCAATCCACCCACAAACCTCAGCCTGCTCAGCCCCTGGCTCTGGCTGTGCTGATCTGCACGGGGCTTGGTCTCAGCCTCCCCTTCCCCACTGGTTTTACTGGTTTCCTCTAACTGGTGTCCCTAACCCAGCCCCAGAAGGGAGAGCGCTTGCCTCAATGCACCCCGGTGCTGTTTAGGGGTGCAGTGGGACGAACAGAACACAGAAACTTGGCTGCTGTTTGCTCCTGGAGTCTTCAAGGTTTTGTCACTTAAAATGTTTTTTCCCCTCCTTTTTTCAGGGGTTTGTTTAGTTGTGTGTTTTTTTTTCTGGGTTGAAGATACCTCATATAAAGGGGAAAGTTTGAGATTTGACCCTAAACCCTTAATGGCTGCAAAAGGGGGAGAAAAGCGGAGGCGAAGGGGTTAGCAAACACCGCGGGAGAGACAAAAACAACGCGCACACCCACTTTACTTTCCACCAAAAGTTTTTTTTCTTTTTATATCAACTGATGTTAAAAAATACAGACTTGTTTTACAAGGATAGCACCATTTTTGTTGTATTATACATTAGCACTCCTGCTGGTGATACACGGGGGGGAGGGAAGGGGCGGGAGGGGATTCGTGATACCTGCATTTGCCAGATCCCTTTGGCGGGGAGGGGCCGTCGTACATGCCAGTTAGATTCCCACCTCCACCCGACCTAAAAAATAGGCCTTACAGGAAGGCAATAAATAAATAAGCCCGTGGTTTTATTTCGCAGTCTGCCCAGTGACGGCGCTGGAGGGAGGCGGTGGTCCCAAACGGAAGCGCGAGAACCGAGGGTCGTGCCAGCCATTCAGTGCAGAAGTCGTACAAGTGATCGGAAAGTACGGGTCCTTGGGGTGGGATTTGTTTTCTTTTATGGTATTGGGCTGGATTTTTAAAAAACAAAACAAACAAACAACAAACAAACACACAAATAAAACAATTCTTTTTACAAGAAGCAGACCGGGCCAATATCCACACCAAACTCCTGATCGGCTCCACCAATGTCCATAGGTGCAATATCTACAATGGGCAGGCGCGAGGTCTTCTGTGATCGGTACTCGATGACTGTCTTGCCCCATTTGCCAGTGTGTTTCTGGGGAGAGAACAGGATGGGGGGATGCTGTCAGACGCTCCGGAGCCACCCGAACCAACAGCAGCCTCACGGGTTCAACCTCAGCTCCCTGCCTACGTCTTTCCTTCGCGGGCGCCCATCGACTTACCGTGCAGCCGTCCTCCAAGACGCTGTACGTGAACCTGCTGTTGCCCTCGGCTCTGATCTCCACGTCGTTGGAGCCCTGGATGAGGATGGCTTTCTTCAGGTTGCCCGTCTCCTCGTCCATGTAGGCGATGCTGTTCTTGCAGTGGTAGGTGACGTTCTGGGAGCCCTCGGTGGACAGGAGGCGCAGGAAGGTCATCTGGATGTTGGCGGTGTTGGGAGCCAGGTTCTCATCGCCGTAGCTAAACTGCAGGGAAGGGGTGAGAAGTTAAAGCCTGCGGGCGTCGCGACAACCTTACTTTCAGCCTCCTTTTGAGGGAACTTCCATACTTTCCATTCCCAGCCGGCTGCAAAATCACAGCCTTTTACTTTGACTTGTGGAGCTAAACCGACCCAACTCCACGCTTTCAAGACAGTCCTCTAAAACAGCCAGTCCTTCCTATAATGTCCACCAACGTAACCCCATGGACGGACATCCCACACGGAGTTAACCCTCCAAACAGACACCCAGGGGGACACTCACGTGGAAACCGCCGTTGATGGTCTCTGCAAACCAGACGTGCTTCTTGTCTTTGGTCTTGCTGGTCCACCAGTTCTTCTTGGGGATGCTGCTGGGGGTCGGGTAGACGCAGGTCTCGCCCGTCTCCATGTTGCAGAAAACCTTGATGGCGTCCAAGGTGCAGCCCTGGTTGGGGTCGATCCAGTAGTCTCCTGCAGCGGGGAGGACAAACGGGGTGTTAATGAGGTTTGGGAGGTCGGCGCGAGGAGCCCTGGGGCTGCTCTTGGGTGCAAGAGGCTGGGGAGGAAGGACGGGAGAGGAGGACGCAGCGGTGGAGGTTCTTACCGCTCTTCCACTCGGGATGGCAGAGCTTGATGTCGCGGCAGGTCCTGGCCGGGTTCTTCTTGGAGCCCTCGGGGCTGCGGATGCTCTCGATCTGGTTGTTGAGGGACTTGAGCGTGGCGTCCACCTCGGCGTCGTGCTGCCGCAGGCCACCGGCGGCCTCGTCTGCCCGCATGTAGCGGATGGGGTCGGGGCCCTTCTCCGTCTGACCCAGGCCGGCGAAAGCGGACATGTCGATGCCGGTGCCCGGGGGGCCGGGAGGACCGGGGGGACCTGGGTTTCCAGGAGGACCCTACGGGAGCAAGAAGATGCGATCCTGATGGGCTGCTCTGTGAGCCGGACCCCGTTCCCTGCCTCCTGGCGCCGGAACTCACCGCAGGACCAGGTTCGCCGCTCCGTCCGCGGGGGCCGGGGGGACCAATGGGGCCGGGCATGCCGTTGGAGCCGTCTTTGCCAGAGGGGCCGACGGGGCCGGGGGGACCCTAGGAGAGAGCCCCAAATCGGGGGGGGTCAGGTCATTGTAAGGCCTCAGGGCAGGGGAGGTGATGGGGAGCCGTTAGCTCCTGGTGGTAACGAGCAACAGGGGGGGCCCTGAGGCTGGAGGTGCCTGGGGAGGGCATCGGCTGCTCCTCCTCCTCTCACCGCCCCAAATGCCACCGTCAGGACTTACTCTAGGACCGGAGGGACCAGCAGGACCAGCAGCACCTTGGTCTCCAGAAGGACCCTGAGGAGGAAGCAAGGGCAGGTGGTTACCCCTCCCCGGCCAGCACGCTCAGCCCCAGCACAGCCTCCGCACGGCCTCGGGGCTGCCTCGGTGGCCGCGGAGACCCCGAAGGAGCCGCATCCTTCAGCGGGGCTCAGCACTGAGGTCCCGAAAACAACTTACGGGTGGTCCGGGAAGACCCTGAAGACCAGTGAAGCCGCGGTGGCCCTTCAGCCCTCTCTCTCCGGCCTCTCCTGTCTCGCCTTTGTCACCGCGAGGTCCCTGGGGACCCTGGAAGCGGGGAAGGGGCCGCGTCAGGCTTGGGATAGCAGACCCCTGCCCAAGGCGCGCAGGACCCCATGTGTCGCACGCAGGACGCGCCGGCGGGCTCGGCATCACTCACCGGCATGCCTCGTGCGCCAGCAGGACCGGAGGGACCCATGGGCCCTTGTGCACCCTGCGGGGAGAAAAGAGGGCGTCAAAAGGAGCCAGGATGAGGGTTGTGCTATGGGGTGCCAGCACCCTGAAACACTCACAACCTCGGGGCTGGGAATACGGAATTTTGGGGGCATCTGAGCCAGCCCCATGCACTGCATTTCTGTTCCCAGCCCTGCTGGCATCCGCGACAGTGAAAATCAGCAGCTGTCGGCACTTAACGACATCTTTAAATACTCTCAGCCGGAGCATCCGTGCAAGTAACGATCCTTGCGAACACCCTGGTGGATTTTCCCCGGTTCAGCCTCATGCGGACCCGCGGCGCTTACGGCTCCCCGGGCAGCGCTTGTGCGCGGGCAATGACCTAACAGGGCTCTGGGCACCAATGAATCCTCGGGAAGATGCTGCGAGATGCAAACGGCTCTCGAGGCGCAGCTGAATTAGCAACAGCTGCTAACGGCGCTGCCCGGCTCTCCCAATTACTCCGAGCAGCTAATTGCTCCCAGGGGACCACTGTCATTTGCTTGTTTATCTGCGCTCGGGGTGGCTGCTGGCTCCCGTACCGAGACCTTAAACCCAATGAGCCGCTTCCCTCGCCAACGCGCTGGCACTCACCGTCTCGCCTCTGTCTCCTTGTTTGCCGGTGGGACCGACGGGGCCGGGAGCGCCGGGGGCACCGGGAGCACCGGGGGCACCCACGGGGCCGGTTTCGCCGCGATCGCCCTGTGTGCAGACAGCGGGGCGGTCAGACCTGCGTGCAGCCCTGCGGCTTTTCGGCACGCGGATAGCGAGCGTCAGGGGGGAGCCCGCGGCAAACCCACCTTCACGCCAGCTGCGCCATCTCTGCCTGGGGGTCCGTCAGCACCGGGGTTACCCTGGGAGGAGGAGAGGAGAAATTATGACCCTGGGATGGCGCAGGATGTGTGCAAAGTCGCCTTTCAAAAGCAAAAAACGCTGGTGGAAAGGTGCTGGAGAGCTCCAGGAGCTGAGTTATGCACGGGGCTCTCCGGCAGCAGGGTCGGCGATGCGCGGTGCCGCCGGTGCGACCGCAGCCGGTGCGATGCCGGCGTGGATGGAGGCACCGAGCTGCTTCCCTAGGGCTTTTCCCAAGGTAGGGGTTTGATTACCTCACGCCCAGGTTCGCCAGCAGGACCTGTCAGACCAGGGGGCCCCACGGGGCCGGGGGGGCCTCGGTCGCCCGCAGATCCGGGTGCTCCTTGTTTTCCAGGTTCGCCCTAAAAGAGGAGAAAAAAAGTGCGTGAATGGGAGAGACCCCAGCGCAGCCCTTTACCCACCAATTGCCTCATTTTAAGGCTTCCAGACCCCTCTGCACCAAATAAGCACTGATTCTTTCCCTGCCCTGGCTGTAGGGCTTGCACTAGCGGCTCCTGGTGGGGAAAAGCCGGCTTTGCAAAACCCCAAACAGCACCTGGGCACGGTGTCCCCAGGGTGCTCGGGCTGCACCAAGGGGCTGATGGCCCCGAGATGGGCTCTGGGGGTGTTGCAGCCCCCCTTAGCCACCGCAAAAGATTCAAAGCACCCAAATTAGCGGTGCTGAGCTCGGGACCGTGACAGGGACCGACTCACCGATGGTCCCGGCAGCCCGGGGAAGCCTCTCTCGCCACGCTGTCCGGGAAGACCAACGATGCCACGCTGTCCTGCCAAGCCTTGGGGACCGGGGGGACCGTCGGGACCCTGCGGGGAGGCAGAGGGGGGGGATCAGACCCGGTGGGACAGCACTGTGCAGCAGGGTGGGTGCAGATGGAGGTGCCCCCCCCAGAACCTCACCGCAGGGCCGTCCTCTCCGGGTTCGCCTTTCTCGCCAGGGGGGCCGGCAGGGCCTTGGAGACCGGGGTCGCCGGCACGGCCCGGGGGACCGGCATCACCACGAGCACCCTTGGGACCATCTTTGCCAGCAGAGCCAGGAGGGCCAGGGGGGCCTGGGTTACCCTGAAGGGGAGGAAAATAGTGTTGGTGCAAACAGAGGCGGCTTTTCCGTCTTCATCACCCACATCCCGATGCTGCTTTGGGTCCAGCTCTGCTCCCATGCTTGAAAACCCTTTGAAAAATCCTTTTTTTATGGGCTGATGAATGGCCAAGAGCAGCCTGGTGCTGCCTGGGGACCCGCAAACCCAACCGCCCGTGCATGGATGTGCTGTCCCCTCCACGGCATGGCTCCTGGCACGGAGCGAACAGCACCCAAACCCCGGGTGGGGGTGATCCCGGCCGCCCCCCAACTCACATTAGGGCCGGGCGGTCCCACGCGGCCGGCGGCTCCGGGGAATCCTGTGGCTCCCTGGGGAAGGAGAGGAGAAATGCGGCTCAGATGCGACGTCCCGCGGCCACCCCTTCCCCAGCCCACAGCCCACCCCCCCCGATACTCACGGGCGGACCCTGAGCACCGCGGGCTCCTTTGGGACCGGTTACACCAGTTGGACCCTGGAAAAGAGAGAAAAACGGGCTGGAAACGTGCCTGGGGGCTGCGATGCACCTGCCTGCGTCGGGGCTGTATCGAGGCGATGCCCCAAATTTCACAGCGCGGGGTTCGCGCCCCATTTCGGGGCTGTACCCACCTGTGGGCCAGGTGCACCGGAGGGACCTTGGGGACCGGGAGCGCCGGCGTCACCCTTCTGCCCGGGCTCTCCTTGTTCGCCTTTGGCACCGGGTTGTCCATCAGCGCCCTGCGGAGGGGGGAAAGCGGCCGCAGTGAGGGGGGAGAGGATGCTGGATGTGTGCCGGGGGGGGGACAGGGNTGGTGAGGTTAACGATGGGGACGGGGGGAGCGCGGCCAGCGGTGTCACCGCCAGCGCCCCAGGGGCTGTGGGCATCGCACTTACGGGGGCACCGCGGGCACCGGCAGCACCGGATGGACCGGGAGGGCCGGATTCACCCTGGAAAAGAAGGGATGGAGAGGTGGAGGCATCGGTGGCATCTCCATGGGGAGCACCGCGGGGCATCTCGGTGCAGCCACAGGGCTGCCTGGGCTCTCACCTTCTCGCCGTTGGGGCCAGCAGGGCCGGGGGGACCGATGGGACCCGTCAGACCCTATAGGAGAGAGACAGATGAGGATGTGGCCGCCGTGAGCATCCCTCACCAGCCGCTCCCGCCGTGTCCCCATCCCACTTACGCGTGCGCCGTCCTTTCCTGGAGCTCCCTCGGGGCCCTTCTCGCCGACGTCTCCCTGCGGGGCAAGACAGAAGAGGTGTGAGCTGAGCTGAGACCTGACACCGTTTGGGACACCCATGGCACGTGTCACCTACCCGGTCACCCTTGGGGCCAGCGATGCCAGCTGCTCCTCTCTCACCGGGCATTCCCTGCAGCCCCGGGGGACCCTGGGCGCCGTTGGGGCCGGCCGGTCCGGTCGCACCCTAAAGCAGAGCAGAGGTGCGGTCATCGGGGTGCTCACAGCATCACGGATCCACGGTGGCACCGAGCCACCTCTCAGCGGGTCCCCTCGTCGCCCACCTTGGGTCCGTCGGTGCCTGGCGTGCCGGGGAGCCCGCGGGGACCTTGGAGCCCTTGTGCGCCAGGAGAGCCACGTTCACCGGGGAAGCCGCGTTCGCCCTGGCGTGGAGGGGACAGAGTTAGAAAGAGGCCCCGAGGCCACGGTGAGGGTTGTGACGTCCTTTGCAAGGACATCAGGAGGGCAGAGCATCCATCCCATGGGGCTGAGGTGTACTGGGAGAACTGGGGACGCGCTGCGGCAGAGGCTGGGACCTTGGGTGGGGGCAGCCGGACCCTGCCTGTTCCCCTCTGAGCCCCCAAAACCCTCCATGGGACAGGGAGAGGGGTCCTGTCCCCAAGCCCAGAG
>VXAA01001626.1:0-22842 GCA_013399115.1 Anseranas semipalmata
TCAGGGGGAGGAGGTAGAAGAGTTGGAAATAAAGGAATGAAGTTGAACTTGGGAAGAAGAGGGGGTGGGAGGGAAGGTGTGGGGCTTTTTTGTTTGTTTGGTTGTTTGTTTTTCACTATCCTACTCTGTTATTAATTGGCAATAAAATAAATTGTTTTTCCCCAAGTCAAGTCTGTTTTGCATATCACAATAATTGGCAAGCAGTCTCCCTGTCCTGACCAATGAACTTTTGCATCCTGTTTTCTCCTCCTGTTCTGCTGAGGACGGGGAGTGAGAGAGTGGCTGGGTGGGCATCTGGCAGCTAGCCAAGGCCAACCCACCACAAATGTATAAACATCAGAGGAAACATTTCTTTTGACTTCCTGGGATTTCTGCCTGTCTGTCCACTGTTAATCATAAAGCAATATAATCATAGAATATCCCAAGCTAGAAGGGACCCACAAGGATCATCAAGTCCAACTCCTGGCTCCATACAGGACCACCCAAAAATCAAACCATATGTCTGAGAGCATTGTCCAAACACTTCTTGAACTCTAGCTACTCTCTCAGTGAAGAACCTTTTCCTAACACCCAGCCTGACCCTCCCCTGTCACAGCTCCATGCCGTTCCCTTGGGTCCTGTCGCTGTCACCAGAGAGCAGAGATCAGCGCCTGCCCCTCCGCTCCCCTCATGAGGAAGCTGCAGGCCGCCATGAGGCCTCCCCTCAGTCTTCTCTTCTCTGGACTATCATAGTGATGTAGCAATTTTCAAGTACAAAGCTTAGTGGCAGTGTAGGTTAAATGAGGTGATGAGAGTTTGGTGAACTCTTATGGCAAACAGAGTAGTCTGTATCCCTTAGATGTGTGCCTTCCTAAAATACTGTATCACTATGCTGATCTGTGGTACCTTAGTCACTCCTTGCCCTGCTTGCTGACTTCTGTCTTGCACATCATCTGTAGAGATGGAAACTTCATCTTTTTCTGTGTTTGTACAGCATCTCCTGCTGTGGGGTCCTTAGCCACAACTGGAGCATCTAAGCAATAGAAACACACATAAATAATGCCAGAGGTGGAGGTGAATAACTTACCTTAATAAAGGGATTCTTTTGTGTGTGTGTGTGTGTGTGTGTGTGTGTGTGTGTGTATCAGAATCATCTTTAAAAGGAGTACTGGATTCACATGCAGTAGTTTAACCCTGGTAGGCAGCTAAGCTCCACACAGCTGCTCGCTTAACCCCTCCCAGAGGAATGGGGAAGAGAATCAGAAGGGCAAAAGTGAGAAAACTCGTGGATTAAGACAAAGACAGTTTAATAAGTAAAGCCAAAGCTGCCTGCACAAGCAAAGCAAAATAAAGAATTTATTCACAGCTTCCTGTCAGCAGGCAAATGTTCAGCCATTTCCAGAAAGCAGGGCTCCATCATGTGTTACTGTTACGTGGGAAGACAAACGCTGTAACTCTGAATGGGGGTCCCCTTCCACCCCCCTCCAGTTTTATTGCTGAGCATGACGCCATATGGTACAGGACATCCCTTTAGTTGTTGGGGTCAGCTGTCCCCTCCCAGCTGCTTATGCACCCCCAGTCCCCTTGCTGGTGGGGCAGTGTGAGAAGTGGAGAAGGTCCTGAGGCTGTGTATGCACTGCTCAGCAGCAACAAAAACATCGGTGTGTTGTCAACACTGGTCACAAATGCAAAACAGCACTATACAAGCTATTATGAAGAAAATTATCGCCATCGCAGCCAAAACCAGTACAACTTTTCTCCATGAGATTGGACGAAATGACACCTGTATGTTTATAAGCTATCTGTAAATTAGTATTTTCGTGGCAATAATGTTTACAGTGATGAAAAAGGTACGTCTCATGCTGCCAGGTCTATTGCTGCGCCTTTAAGAAGCAGTCACCAGGTAGCCATCCTGTGACACTGGGTGTAGGTATACATAGATTTGCATTCACAAAACATGACCAGGCAGCTCTTGAGTTACAGAACTGTCAATAACTTACTAGAGCCTAAACCATTGTCACCTTGATGTTTGTAGACAACTGGATTAAATCGGAACCTATTTTACAGCAAAAGAGCAGCCATTACATGTGCTCTACAACCTTAAAAAAACAAAACAAAACCAACCACAAAACAACAACAACAAAAAGCCCACTGAAAGACACACTTTTGGACAGTTAAGGAACTCCAGCAACAGCACAAATGGAACAACGTAGTAGAAATTGTGCAATGGTCTGCCTTATCACATTTCCTTACCAGACTCATGCAGCAAGCAACTCTGCAGCAGCAAGAGAGAAGACAGGCCTTGGAAGTACATCAAATGAGAACATTGGAGATACCTATTGATGACCTTATGGATAATCATGAGTGGAGCTGGAAGTGTTCATGTCTGTCTTGAGTCTTAGAAGGTCAAAAATAGTTGCTCATCTTTCAAGAACAATTGCTTCTTTAGGAAGGCTCAGCTAGCAGAAACCATCATTACTACTTAATAACATGCAATTCTCTAAGGCAAAATGTCAATAGCATCATTCTCTTTGTGAAGAATTAATTTTATATTATTTTCCTTTTCTCTATTCTGCTGGTAGCTATCATATTAATGTAGCATCTGTTCTTTCAGTTGGCATATACTGTATTGGGACTGGGACTGTAGACAAACAGGACTATAATACTGATTTTTTAACAACTTATGTCTGATAAGGGCAAAAAGAGCCTGGCTGGTATGGTGCTTAATTAACCTTACGTTAAGTACTGCAGTGGAATGTGTAGATCTTTGAAATTCCAGTATAAAGAATGAGAATGAGTATTTGTCAGGATAATCTTTTTAGTACTTTCTGATGGCAGAAAACCAGAATTTTATTTTTCTTCCATTTCAAATGCTATCAGTTTTTCCTAGCAAGAACTGTTAAACCTGCTCTTTTATAACTTCTGTGGCACTTTAACAAGTGCACGTTTGCTCTGTCCTCCTCAGTACATGTTTTCCTGCTTCTTGCCTGAACTGGGGGCAGCGTCTGCTCAGTGAGGCTCATAGCGATCTGTTTACCCTTTCTGTCTTTGCCACTTGTTGCAACCATCTCAGGCTTTGGAATAGCTTTGCTTGGGCAGGGAGTAATAGGTGCTCGGAGTAAATTGAATGCTAGTTCCTCACTGAAATCACGTGATGGTAAATCTGGGAATTCCTGCTTCATTTATGAGAGTGCGCAGGATGTAATGTCACTCTCTCCTCATCTAGAGATGCTTACTACAAAGATCTGAGCTGAATTCCACATCAAGAAAGCCATTCACCCAAATAAACTTTCTATTCAGAAAACGACAGGCATCTTGCGGCTCCCTCAGCTGAACCAAGTCTTTTATTTTTACCATCTGTGCACCTTGGTTTTTTTTTCTTCATTTTGGAATTTTTATTTTCAAACAAAAGAACCGCTTCAAGAATTCTTCCAAAAAACAGGTAAAATGCAATCTTTCTACAAGACATGTTTTCTAGAATAGTTTAATGCAGGTCTGTTATTTTGAGAGCAGGAGTTTTAATATGCACAATAAAATAATACATATTGAAAGTTACTCAAACTTTGCAAATAGCACAGGGTTTCTGGATAATATTTATATGTACCTGAGCATTTAGCATGTTAAAACATTAGTGAGACGCATCAAGTGCATGTTAAAAAATTCAGTGTTTTTTTTCAGTTACATTTACTTTTACCTTTGCATTAACCTTTCCCAGAATATTAAATATTTAAAAGATTGTTTTAGCTTACTTTAGATTGTAGATTCTTTGGAGAGTCAAACTTGCTGTGATTTTTGATGTTTATTTTTTGCCCCTCCTATTCCATTTATGTGTAAGAGAAGTAGTTCGGACTTACTTTTTGGGCTGGGTATTCTGTAAAACATAAACACACTTAAAAATGTGTTTAGGTCTGCATATTGAGGCAACACATGGATGTTGTAGAGTGAATGCATCTCTGAAGTAAAATGATTTAATAAAAAAGGAGTGAAGTAGGTATATACTCCCATTACTTTTCCAAAACATTCATTTTCATGGATTTTGCTCATGTTGGCTGTACTTGTAACAAGCTGTTGTGATTTTTCTAGTCGTCTTGCTTGAGTAGTCTTCCAGAAAGAGAGCAGTCTGTCTGACCAACAATGGGCTGGTCTGTTCTGTTCAGCGCTGCATTTATTGCAGGAAGACGAGGGCAAAGCTGCCCTCCTTCCCGAGAGTTTGCGATTTTACAAACCAGATATGAACATTTGGATTTCAATGAAACTTAAGGCAAGATGTCAGGGGATTAATCACTTAAAGGTAGCTATGTAATTTTTATGGGGAATATTTTTACAATGTATTTTTGCGAGAATAAAATCTAGTACTCATAGAAAACAGACACTGAAGAGCTGCACCTTTCAAGAAATGTGGTTCAGCTGATGTGTAGGAAACTCTTCATATTTCTTGATACAGTCACAGATGGACATATTTGCTACCTGAACTCTCACAAAAGGTCTTCTTACATCCTACTATCTGAGTTCCTGGTAGTTTCATGAGGGCAGCTCCAGAGTTTTTATTGACAACTCGGCTTTCACTGCAGGCTTTGATCTGTCAGTAGGAAGCTAATTTGGATCTCACCAATTCTCTGTTGAGGAATCCATATGCTTTCTTCTGAATTAAGCAGGTCACCATGTGTTAGTCTTAAATATCACTGGAACAAAGAAGGGAAATCATGGATGACAGAACTGCTGAAATTTAGAGCTGAACAGATCCTGGTGAGTTAATGAGAAGATTTGTCTGTGTGATGGGCTTTTCCTGCAGCTAAATCTAGGAGGAGAAATGGTTCCTCACTGCAAGCCTTTGGGCTAGTTTGAGTAGAAATTGAAGAAAAATTTGGGTTTGTGGACCTGTGAAACTTATGTTGAGAGACAAAAAAGGAAGAGTGGAGTATTAGTCTAAGGGATTTGCCTATGATTTTCCCTTCAGAAGGTGTGTTAAATAAAGCTAAAGCCTCCTACAAGCACTGGCAAATTTAAACTTTTGCCCTTCTTTTCATCGGTAGAGAAATAAAATACAGAAGGGGTAAAATGTGTCACCTAAGAAGAGCCCTGTTAGCCCAAGACGATGCAACAATTATTTCTATAATGTTTCACAATAATAATAGCTGCAGAAATACTGAGAAAAAAAAATCCAGTCTAATGATTTTTTCTTTTCTTTGTGACTGGGTGCTTTTGCCAGATCACATTTTCCCCTGAGGATTAACTTTGAACTGCCAATTAAAAGTTATTGCTAAATCCTGTTACAGCAGAAAGCCTTTAGGTTCTCACTGTTAAGATTTGGCCATTGTCTCTCTCACAGAATAGATTAAACTGCTGGGGCTTCAGTAAATTACTTTTGCAGAATATTGTTAATAGTGCAATAAAATTTGCCTATTGATACAGTGATGACTCAGTCTCTTTTTCAAGAACTTTACAAAACCATGCCAGCCTGTCACACTTACAAAAGAACACTACTGAAGTCTGTGTGCCAAAAGTTGGGTGGCCTTTCCTATGATTTTTGGGCAAACAAGCTACTGCAAAAACCCTACTATTTTCTGACAGGCACCGGCTGTTATGTTTAGGGATTGTACACTGTGTGTGTCTCTGCTCTGAGCAGGGACAAATGGAGCATTATCTTAGAAACCACCGGGTGGTAATGGTTTGGCAGATGTTTGCATTTTTAATGTGGTCACTGTAGGATTATCACACGCTTTAAAATCTGTATGTCCAGCTAGGAAAAGATCAAACAAGGAAGAGAAATGAACCTACTGATACTTTAATTTGCCCAAGAGAAGAAAGAAAACATTCTGTGTTCACCAGAAAAGCTGCAGAGTGCTGCCAAAGCTGTTCATTCGCTCAAAGATATGTGGAACATAAATTTATTCACTCATAAATCAACATTTGGACTTCCATGTTCCTCTCATTTCCACGCTTTAGCCCTGACCCTAGACCTGTGATCTCATTGAAAACATTGACATTCTTGATCTCTGCAGGAACATGACTGCACCCAGCATTTTCCTATCAAAAAGGGCAGAAAAAGGGATATCTTCTTAGAGGAAAAAAAAATGATAGCCTAGAATTATATAAAAGTTGCATTTCTACTTAGTAAATGAATGGATGAACCTGCTTCTATGCTGGATACAGCACCTCCTGGTTGACTAATGACTTTTTAGCATGCATTACTTTTTTTTTTTTTTTTAAGTCATCTTCATGGCACCTATTCAGAGTACACTTAAGCCAGCAGAAATCCTTCTGCAGCTTTCAATGGGTTTAGGTACCAGGTCTGTGGTATTTCAGGAACCTAAAAAAAATCGTAAAAAAGGATTGAAAAGGGGACTTAGATAATTGGCAGCATTGGCCACAGCAGGGAATTCTGGAGCCCTAGGTGTATCTCTCAGAGAAGCTGGCTTTTAAAATGGAGCCTCACTAGGAGCAAAAGGTACCTGATCCAGGGGCTATTGAAGTGTCATGAAAGACTCTCTTTAGGTTCATGGCATGGGACTGTGGCATGGAGGCATATGTTGTGCACAGATTTTTCATTCTGCTTTGCCAGCCTTCCTTCCCACCAACAGCAGATACCCTTATCTTCCTCCATGGTCATATGGCACATGTCAGAAGTTTGCAGTGTCAGCCGGTTCAGCACTCTAGCCATCTTATTTGTTGCTCATTGACTTTTATTAGTTTGCATAAACACATGACTTTTACTCTCTCGGGAAGGCTAATTACTGTTGTGTTTTCTTGATCTATGAAACTACCAGCACACCCTGTGGATGCTACATGTGAGGTCTCTTGTGACCATTTCCCTTCACTGATGCAATCTGTCGATAGCAGAGAACTTATCTCTTTTACGTATATCATTACAATTATTTAATTTAACATAGAAAACCCATCTGCTGCATTTCTGTTTCTGCTACATTTCTGTTTTAATCAGATAAAGATTCTTGGCATGATAAGCTTTATAACCTTGTAATTTCAAAATTGAAAACAGCATTGATTATTCTTTTTCAGTAGACGGGGCTGCAACCTCTGTTGTTTCACACAAAGGGACAGCAGTTTTGTTGTTGTTGCTGTTGCTGTTGTTGTTTTTTGCACTAGTTCCCATCTATTGACTTCTGCCCAGGCCCAACAGGACTGCCTTCTGCTAACACCATTGCTGTGGTCTTGCAGCTTGCAGGAATGAGCTGGGGCCTCACTCAGCTGCTGCCCCAGCAGCTGCAGTTCCCAGCAGCCTGCCAGGGATGCCCTGCACAGAGCTCTCTGCCAGCAGGCCTGGGGTCGGCATCATCACTTCTCACTGGGTGAAACAATGGCACCCTCAGAAATGTTCAGTCAAACATAACGTTGCATTGACCTGGGCAGTGTTTTCTTTTTCATCGTTCATGGGCTAATGTGTTAAAATCTCATTTTTCTTTACCTGTTGTCAAACCAGGAGAACTTGCAGCATACATTGTCCTCCTGGTCAGAAAGCCAATACAGTTGCATGACTTTCCTGGGATTCGTGCTGATGGATTAGCGTGGATCTGTTAAACACAGTGCAGGGAAGCAGCCGTCCCTCAAGACAGCTGCACAGCGGTGCTGTGCCTTGTGTGCTGCCAGCAGCAGCGGGGTGAGCGCAGTGAAGCAGCTCTTCCTGCTGCCTGGGGCAGGAGCCGGCTCTGTGCCCTCACTTCAGCGGTGATGCTGGGAAGCTGGCTGGAAGGGAGTTTGTCTGAGACGAAATCACAGCAGAAATGCAAGCGTGTCAGTCCCTGGTCCTTGAACACCTCCAAAGGGCATGTATGGGTGATTTTCCCTCTGGAAGAGGTTCTCTTTCCATTGTAGTGAGATGCAGCACTTTGTGATTGCCTGGCACAAAAATCCATTTTTATTATGGCTTTGTTAGTTTACGGGTTTGTAATTTTTTTTTTTTTTTGAGCAGAACAGCACAAGCAGTGAAAATGCTTCTTGAACACTATATTTAATTCATAACACAAGCACACTAAATATGTTTTTTTTTTTTTTTTTACATTTTCTTGGGACCAGGGCAGGGTTCAAGGTGAAAAGTGCCAAAAAGAAAGTATAAGTACAAACTGGGGAGGTGTTGCAATTGTTCAGCATCCAACATGACAGACTTCTCTCAAACTACTACTGCTCTTAAACTACGGACTCTGCTATGCAAGACATTCTTCATAACCTATAGACATACGTAGCTGAGGCAACATCTCTTTGTCTGTAGAGGCAAATATTCTGTGCTTATGAAAGAGCCATTCCAATGTTTGCACACCTATCCCTAGTTATTTATCTTAAAAATGGTGTCTGGTAATTTCAGTCATTGGGGTTCTTTACAGGGACACTTAATTTTAGTTCCAGGTAGAGGTTATTCTATAGGAGCTGCTGCAGATTTCACAACACTGTGGAGATCTCATGACTGATGACTAATTTAGAGATTTGTTTTAATCAAGCTAACCAGTGTTCTGTAGGCAGAAATATTTGCCTAAGTGGTATCTATTTATCATCAGTATTCTCCATACATACAGCACTTTTGAATACTTGCTGTTTGTATTTAGGAACATATGCAGGAACATTTCTGGTTAAGAGGGCTGTCTTTAAAGCAACAACAATTTCTACCTGCTTTGTAGCTCTGGCAACATGGTTTTGTGCCCCAACATGGGGCACAAAGGGTTCGAGATGATGACAGATTTGCTTGGAGTGTGGAGTGTGCTAGACCAAATTTATAGATGTTATAGTTGTTTAGCTGCTACTTGGCAGGCTCTTGTGCTTGTCATGGGGCTTGCTTGCCTTACTGTATGTTAGAGTCCAGTGCTTGTTAGTGGCTGCTTTTGCTTCTGCTGTTTGCTTTGCTCCTCATCAACTTGCTTTGCTGTGCCTGGGAACGTTTTGATAACAGCTACGGCCATGAGCCTGGGCTGGCCGATGGCCAGGGCATCGCTGCTGTCCCTGTGCTGCTGTACTGGGCAGGCTGGAACCCCAGACTGAACTCTCATCAGAGGGATTGCGACCTGTGGGTGAGTCCACGTGGGAGCACGTACACCCCAAAGAGTCTCTGGCCATGGATAAGTCCACTGCGGAGCAAGTATACCTCGAGGCATCTGTGGCCACAGAGAAATCCGTGCCGCAGCAGGTACACCTAGCAGTGTCTGTGTCCGTGGGTAAGGCCATGCCAGAATACCTCAAAGCACCTGTAGCCATGGATAAGACCACGACACAACAGGTGTCTGAAGGGACCTCTGAAGGGACTGTGGCTCATGAATAAGGCCGTGCTGGAGCAGGTACACCTCCAAGGGACGGTGGCCAATGGACAAGCCCAGGCTGGAGCAGGGGTGAGTGGAGGGGTTCATCGCAATGTTAACCCTATGGCCAGGTCCGAAAGGACAAGGAGTGGAGATTGTAATAGATATGCCCTTAAACTGTTGTAACCCATGATTTGAGTTTCATGTTATAAGAATTCCTTGTTTTGCTTTGCTTGCATGCACAGTTTTTCTTTATCTTGTAGACTGTCCTTATCTCAACCCACGAGTTCTCGCACTTTTACCTGTCCGATTCTCTCCCCCATCCAACCTGGGGAGTGTGAACAAGCAGCTGTGTGGTGCTGAGTTGCCTGCTTGGGCTAAACCACAACATTGTGTTTTGTATTTCATTTCATATCTGCTAATAGTTTTTTTTTTTCCAAAATCCACAGTCTTGTGCTTGTACACCCTCGCTTGATTTACTTTAAAATTTCATAGTACATTGAATGGGGCTAATTTAATTTATAAGCTGGTGCTTCACCATGCAGATAAAATTTCCTGCTGAAATCATTTTTCCTGGTGCATTGCACTAAGAAGCTGAGCAGTGCAGGAGAAAAAATGCTTCACTATAGCCAGTAGTGGTCAATTATCCATCATCTGAGCTGGAACTTGTCTTGGGATGGCTCCTCCTGGGACAGCTCAAGCCCCTGCCTGGTAGAGCAGGGGCTCGGGGGACTGCTGTCAGGGTGTGGGGAAATGTGGCCTCCTCACGCCGTGGATTCATATCCAGCTGCTCCTCAGGCTGCCTGTGTCTCACCAGGAATACTTCTCTGCCGGCCGAGGAATTTTACATAATGGTCAGGCCGGTCAGCTGAGGAATGAGTGTCAGCCAAGTGCGCTCGCTGCTGTCGTGTCTGGCCCTCGCTTGGTACTGTTTGCTGCAAGTGTCGTGGTCTTGGTTTCAGCAAACGTTCTTCTAGGTGGACTGGGGCCTAGCATATGGTGTAGTTTCAGGTGGTGCCTTGCAAGGATGAGGTGGAGGATAAACTTTGCAGAAGTGCGTCGATAAAATAAAAAACTTGTATCGCTTTTGAAAACTGACCTTATGGGCTGATAGGGAGATAACCAGTTCTGTCTGAGCCCTTCCAGAATTGGAATTAGGCTTCTGGTCCTCAGAAACTGTAACATTTCCAAAGCTTTCCCATGGGTTCTGAGAAGAAATAAAGAATTTGGGAATATGAGGCAGATGAAGACTCCCTGAAGGACATCCTGGTGGTTGTGTTGATGAGCTCTGCTGCAGAAGACACAAACTCCACGCTTGTGTCTCCCAGGGGCCATCACCCACCATGCCCTTCTTGCAGCGGGTTCACGTGCTCAGGGAGTGCCTGGCCCAAATGCTGGGCTGCGCTGGGTATCCCAAATTATATTGGCATACACTGGTCTATTACCTGCCTTACCTAGCTTTGAAGCTAGACCTCATTTGAGCAGAGGTTGGACCAGGTGACCTCCAGAGGTCCCTACCAGCATGAATTGTTCTTTATTCTGTGTCCTCCTTTGTTGTGGGGCTTCAGATGGCTTCAAATCTTTCAGGGAAGTAAGAAATCTCAAGCTGCATCCTCCACACAGGAAGTGAATGCCCTGACCACAGACTGCCAAGTCTGCTTTGCACCAACCCGAGAGATACGAATAAACTGGTATAGACAACCAGTCTGCAGAAACTGGTACAGCTCCAACAGCTTGTACTGGTAGATGTCAGAATACCCAAAGTCAGGTCGCATGATGTGCTGGAGGGACATTCAGATAAAAACTTAGCTTTGGACTGAACAGAGATTTTAATCCAGCTCCCTTGTATTGCCAGTGACCCCCCTTTTCTTTTCTTTCTTTCTTTTTTTTTTTTTTTTTGATGCTTTAGGGTCTGTCTTTCAGTCTGCTTTTAACCAGAATGTCTGCAGTTGTCCAGGAAAACCCTTCTATTAATAAAGCATCACTTGCAATGAATTGTCACGGGCCAGAAGCACTTTGCACCTGGAAGTTGTGAATATTTGACATTTTCCTGGGTTCAGAAGGTGGCTGGGCAAATTCATGCCACAGAAATCCAACAAGGGCTGTGGAGAACAAAGCTGCCATCACCAGTTCAGGAGCCGCAAAACCCTGGGGACTGGGGAAGGCAGGACTGGGGACTCAGGGTGAGGGAGGGTGGTTCTGAGCTGCCCTGGGATGTCTACAAGCAGATTCACTGAGCTGTGCCTTAACCTTTTCTTAATGCTGTGCTTCTCTCATTATTAGGTCAGTTATCTAACACCTCTCTTAGCCTCTCTTAGCCATGTTGCCAGATGCTTTTGCTTTCCTTTTAGACTGTCTGTGTGTGATACACTCAAATTCAGTTGATGCTTCAACTCCTAATAGAAAAAAAAAAACAAAGCAAAGTTTCTGAAACTTCTCTCTAGGCAAACTGTGCTTTGCAGCAGTACTGGATGCTTTAGCTTGAGCCTAAATCTCTTTCTCAATAATCTAAATGGTAACTGGCCATAACAAATCTAGAGTAACTTCACATAAAATCACACCTAACTTGACTGGGGATTGAGCAGGTACCTGATGCATGAGGAGACACTTCTCATACACTTTTTTTTTTTTTTTTTCCTGTTTTCAAGGAATTTCTCAGCAGGCATCTACTAATTTATGCAGTGTGTCAGACGGTCACTTGTCTTTGACCAGCATGGGATATATTTGGTGTTGTGTATGCACACTCTAGCACCAATATGTACCAAATATATGAGGGATATTACTTCAGACTGTATATCTTTAGAAAGGCTGCACAGTCATAGTGTCTCATGAATACCACATTTCGCTAAAATTTTCTGTGTATCGGGTTTTCATTACATGGTCCTTTTCTTGTCTTGGACATTACCGGCTGTTTGAGTGCTGCGACCCAGTGCATTTGGGTAAGTCTCTGTAAGGAAATGATCCTAGATGACGTGTCTCAGATCCTGATGAAACTCCTACTCTCAGCATACATTGAAGATTTTATGACTGAGGATGTCAGCAGTGACTGTGTTTTGTACCTTCCCCCTCACTGTTCCTGATCTCATTTTTTCCATCTTTCTTATCTAATTGTTTATGGCATGGCTGTGGCAAATTTCAGCAGCAGGCTTAAGTCTCAAATCTGTCAAAACATGCATGCTTCATCTTCAGTAGCTCAAATGCTCTAAATTAAATAATAGTAAACCAGTTCATTTGCATGCAAGAACAGCAGTGAAGCTAAGTCATTCCAGCCTTGCTCAATCAATAAAGCTGCAGCCAGCTTCATTTTGATTTCAGAAGTGTATATTTTTCTGTTTTGCCAGAGATGCAAAGGAGGAAGTATTTGCCATTGACCTCAATAAGGATGAATTTCTTCTGATTTCAAGGTCACCAAGGTTTCATCCAAAGCATTTTCCTAAAGCATCTTTAGGATATGAATACCCAAAGAAGTTGTCCAAGGAAGCGCTAATGTGCAATGTTGAACATGCCTGGTGTTTTGTAATGGGGGACCTTGTGGTTAACCATCTCCAGGATTGGCATGGAGGCCCCAGTGAGGACGGTCAAAGGGAAAGCTCTAGGGAAAGAGCCAGTGCACCCTGACCTCCTTCCCAGGTTTGCAGAGACAGTTTGCTTGTGTGTTCACATCCAAAGACCGTCATCACACACCTTGCAATTTCTCCTTTGATAGCTTCAGGTGCTAGCGGGTCAGGAGGCAGCCCTTACATGGTAGTTGTTGTGACAGCTCTGGTTTTGTGCAAAATTCTTGGCTTAGGCAAAAATTTCTGGAGATGCTTCGTTTCTCATGGAAAACAGCACAGAGAGACTGCTATTGCCACCAGTAAACCTTTTTCCCAGAGGTTTCTCTCTCCAATCAGCTACAAAGGTATATCTGAGTCCTACAAAACTCTTTGGCAGCACAAAGCCATTTACCATGCACAAAGTGTCTTGGTCTTAGAAGAGGCAGGAGCAGGGCTGCTGTTGGATGGGCAGCCCAGTCTCTCTGTCTTAGGTGTTTGGTGCAAACATCAGAAAGTGTATTTGGGACACATTTTTGATTCAGAACAGCATATTTTATTCTTTGCCTGGCTGACTGCAGCCAATGTGGCTGCTGAGGCACTTATAATACTGCTGCAGCTTAAGGCCATTTTAATCTCAAATCACTACAAATTTCAGATGTCTGATTAGATACAATGCTTGTCGATACAACGTTGAACCACAAGAAATCTGAGATAGAGGTTTTAAAAGATTTTCTTGGGGCTATCAGAGCTCACGTATTTGTCTGGTAGAGCACCATTTTGACCTCCTGCCCTTGCTTCCTCAGGCTATGTGTACCAATTGACTCACTTCTCACACAGGTATCAGGTATGTGAAATGTGTGATATGCAGGCTTTTGAGTCTGTGGTCTCTCTCTCTTGAGAGAGCCTGGAAAAGAGAGGGCTTTGAGGGCATTGCGTTGTTGTCTTCAACAGATGGGGTGGTAGAGGAGATGGAGCCAGACTCTTCTCAGAGGTGCACAGTAAAATGCAAGAAACAACAGGCACAAGTTGCAATAAGAAAAATTCTGCTTGAATGTAAGGAATTTTTTTTTGTATGCTGAGAGTGGGTTAGCACTGGAACAGGCAAAGAGAGGCTGAGAGATCTCCATCCTGGGAAGTATTCAAAAACTGTCTGGACAATACCCTTAGCAACCTGGTGTCAGTTTGGAATTAGCCCTGCTTTGAGTTGGGTTTGGACTAGAAGATCTCCACAGGTCCCTTCCAACCTGAATTATTCTATGGTGCGCTTCATATGTTTATGTGTGAAAGCAGCCTGCTCTGGGCTTTTTACCTGTTAAAACAAAGCAAAGCCATTCTACATTCGTTTTCCAGAATCCCTTATTATGCCACACAGTGAATTAAAACCACACCATGAGTCGGTGACATCCTCTGGGAGTTGGACAGACTGTGCTCGTGCTGCAGGAAGAGCAGCACATGCATGTGCGGGTGCCTGGACAAGCAGTGCTGTCTTCCTGGCAGTCCATCTGCCCAAGCATAAGTGCCCATCAGTCCCAGTGATCCCACGGGGTCCCCTTGGCCACAAGGGTCTGTTTTAGCAGCTTCCCAAGGAGTAGCAGGGTCAAGATGTTTCAGGTTTGAAACAAGAATTGGGTTGACATGAGAAGCACATAACCAACTTCCTTTTTGGCCTGTTAGAAGGAATTTCTGCAGGTTCAGTGGCTCAGGGCAGGGCAGGGAGGCTGCAGGTACCAGCACTCATCAGTGTGGCTTCTTCCTCTGCAGAGTGGGTGAGGGAGCTGCTCCACTGGCACTGGAGTGAAGAGGAGCAAAGATCTAGAGAAGTCCTACTGGCTACAGGGCCTGCAGGGAGAGAGCAGAGTCACTCCTTCTCCTCCCTTGGAGGATTCATTTTGAGAGTCTTTTGTTCTTATTGCTGGGAAATCCAATTAAAATACAATGTCTGGCTAAACTTGGTATCTTCATCCCAAAAGCATAATAAGCTCTTTGCATTTCGTGTGCCTCTCAGCTAATGAGTTCTCCCCTTTTATAAGGAAATTCTGGAGACAGATTTTTATTATCTTCTTCATTATTACTAAGAAAGGAAAAGACGAGTCTCAATACAGTACCTTTCAGTCATCCTGCCCGTGTCAAGGGCTGCCAAAGCATGTAGAGTGCGATTACAGCTTCCTATTTCATTGCTGAAGTGGTTCTATAAATAGCAGTGTTCAATGAAAATTGCCAGCAGAAGCATTGCTTTTTAAGTATGAAAATGTACAAAAAATCTCAGTATCTAGAAGATTTTTTTTTTTTTTTTGCCTAAGCCTCCTAAAGGTTTTATAGGTCCTAAAGGAACAGATTACTGTAAGGATTTTTGAAACAGCTTTTTCTACTGTGATAACTGTTTCTGTTTTTTTTTAAAATTATTATTATTATTATTTATTTTTATTTTTTTAATCAAAGATCTGCAAAGCCAAGGTCTAAAACCCCAATTTCAGTTGATACTGACACTGATTTATTTTCTGAGCTGGAAAATTAACCCCAAATGATTGTGAGATAATGGCTTGAAAGGAAATTTGTACAGCCAGACTTTCACAGAATTCAGGGTTAAAGAGGACTCTCAACTCCAACTTGCACTGTTGTATCATACATTTTCACATTTTAGCCAGTTTTCCTAAGTGTTGGACTGAGTAGCATGTCTTGACTAAGCAGATGTCCCAGTGATAACTCTAGTCAAGAAAGCAAGTCAAGAAAGCATTGCTAGTCTGCTGTCCTCAGTAGTTTGTTTCAGTAGCTAATCAACGTGACTGCTTTAAAAAATTCATTAAAAATGTGCTGTATTTCCTCTTTGAATTTATGTGGCTTCAGCTTCCAGCCATTGGTTCTTGTCTTGCCTTTTCCACTAAGTTAAAGAGCGCATTAGTTTCAGACATTTGCTCTCTGTGGAGGTGGCCTAGTAACTGAGCCATCACCCCATCTTTTTTTGAAAAATGGGACAGATCAAAAGCCTTTGGTCTGTCTTGCAGTAAAGCATTTCTCAAGCCCTTGGATTATTTGCATTGTGCGTTTTCTGCACTGTCTCCCTTCTTCCAAATTCCTTCCAAAAAGGGAGCCCAGCACTGCATGCAGCACTTGGTAGGAAACAAATTCTAACATGTCAGGAAAACAAGAGTCTCAATTCCTGTGTGCTATTTGGCCTTACACCTTCAGGGATTTCATTTGTCCTTCTTGCTCCACAGTGCAGGATGATGCAGGCTGAGTTCTTTGTTAAATGCTGGAGCACCTTGCAGGGCCTCTGCTCCTCACTATATAGCTTCATTGTCTATAAACAGGCTGCACACTTTGGTCCACGACCTATTATTTGCATAGGTCTGTATGCAGGCATCCTTGGTCTGACTGGGCCCTGATGGCTGCCTTAAAACCGTTTATAATAATAAAAAAATCAAATGGCAAGGATGTCCATTAAACAAAGTGTATCTCATTAATATTAGGGCATATAATCTTAAGCTAAAGGTGTCTGTATTTTCAAAGAGAAACTTCTCACAGCGGCTGTGGCCAATGTAATACTTCCAGTTAAACAGCTGTTACTGTTTCTCCTTACATTTAGAAACGATCAAACTTCTGCATTCCTTTTGAAATGCTTTACATATGTTTATCAGTCATTCTTAGACTATAGATATGTTTTCCCTTCTTCATGTGAATTGGTTTTCTTTAGCCATTTATTCTCTGTTCTAGAAATCAAACTAGATGTTCAATTTCCTGGGAGGAGAAACGAGTCTTTTTAGCAAAAAGATTGTTCTGCATCTACCCACAGACTGCTGCAAAGTCCCATTAATCAGAAAAAAATGCTTAACATATTAAATCCAACACATTTCACGAACACTTTCAAAGAAGTTGAATGTAGTAAACATAACTATCTTTGGAATTTACTAACGAATAAATTAATTGAACTACAACTCTGAGCACCAGAGAGACTTGATTTACTTACAAATAACTGATACTTAGCTGTAAAGTACAGACTACATGGATGTTAGAGGAAGTTAATAATTTAGAATTCTTCATTGCTGTGTTAACTCAGAACTATTTCTGCTGTGAGGTAACTTTTGTGAACTCTCATAAGTGAAAAGAAGAATACTTTATCTAACAATTATCCATAATCCAGCAATTATCTTGCATGAAGCAAAAGAAAAATGTCTGCAGTCTGATATGAAATTCATACACATCTTTAAATAACACGTCTCCCAGTGTACGATCCATGATTAAATTAAAGACTTTGGGATGCACCAAATTATCTAGTCATTGTCTTTCACTTTCTTATAACTGCTAGGGTGAAATTTCCAAAATGTGTCAGGGTTAAAAAAAAAAAAAGTATTACAATGGAATTGCTGCAAAGTTTAGGTAGGTCAAATAATCTCTTTGAAGATAATAGTCTTTATTTCCACCAACCCTAGCATTCATTTACACTGCTTTGACTGTGAAAAAAGGATTTAGAGTAAGTGCAAACGCATCTCTCACTGGTTTTATGGTAGGGAGAAGAGTAATTAGTGTGAATGTCAGGCCCAACAGTTTTGTCTCCTTTCCCTTTTGCATTTGTTCCTGTGTCCCACAGTGGGAATGAGGTGTCACCTCCTGAATATAAGGACAGGGACTAGGAGCACAGTGGATCCAGTCAAGATGTTAGTGTCTTCCAGCCCCCTGTTGAGGTCTATGACCAGCAAATGGCATTTTCCAAGGGTTATTTTTCAATAGGGTTTCTTAAAGTGAGAGTATGATGATGAAGGGCTAGAGATAAAACAAAGCACTAAAGGCTCTGCTTATGGGTTCCTGAGCTCTTCCTTTCTGGACTGAAAGTATGCACACTCATCTGAGCTTCTCAAAAGTTCAGAGCTGTCCATGCCATGGGGTCTGCCTTGATACACATTAGTGCTGTGCTCCCACAAGCTCTGCATGGAGTGCTTCACATGGTCAGGAAAAGGAGTCTGCCTTTCCTCAGCCAGCATGGTGTGCTGCACAACAGCCAGATTCCCTGTGCGAAGTTTTCACTTCCATTTGAGTGGCTAGAAGCTAAAATCTTCAAACGAGGAGACAGAAAGAAGAGAAAGGTGGATGCACACCTCCCTCCCTCTTCTGGTTAACCTTCCCAATATTGCATTGCTCGGTTGGTCAATGGTGAGTTTTTGATTGTATAAGGCTGTCAAGTCACGTTGGACTTAGTGTTTGAAAGCCAAAAATTCTAAAGGGGCTGGAGGATCATGTGGCTATTCCTCCAGCCAAGTTTCCCTCAGATCTTTAAGCAGCTGCTTCAGAAATGCATGCTTGCTTCAGACCTTCTGGAGACTTGGAGGGCGCAGTGTTTATTGGGATTCGCAGAAGGACTCGCTAATGAATCGTCTGTGCAATGAACTTTCTGCCTAGGAATGTACCATCTTAAGTGAATGCCAAGGAACATAAGCACTCATCAGAGGTGGTTTGGTTAAGATAATCTGAATGGAGAGGCCACTCTTGTTCCCCCTTTCCATGAAATGTACTCAGGTGTGCTCCCATGCATACTGAAAATATTTTGCTGAGAAAATGCAGTTACTATTGACACTACAATGCACTTCCCAGTGTCTTCTGCCTCAGAATCTCAAAATAATTTACAGCTTTGCTGAGTAAACCCCACTGGATGAATGTTATTTAGCAGAGAAGGCACACCCTTGCCCTGAGACAAACGGACAGCAAAGCAGGGAACAGCAATCCCGATTCTCATCTCCAGTTTGGTGGCAGCTGCTGGGCTGTGGCTTCACTCCCAAATGCTTAAAGCAATCCCTAGTTGCTGCAACACTGAAGTTGCTTGATCACTTTGGAAATTTTATTTCTCTTCCTTTTTATTTTGATAGGAAAGCTCTGCTTCTGTACTGTATTTGAAATATATTATTCCCAGGGATACTTAGATAAAATCATTCGTGACCAAATTCCCACCAACATGAAAAGAGTGTCGACCACAGGTGAGGGAGGAGGAATGGTGTGGACCCGGAGGGGCTGGTCTGACATCCCTCCCTTCCTGCATTTTCCCTGCGCGTGATCCTGGGACGACTTGCCAGCATGAGGTTTACAGTGTCTCTGTGTGATTTTAACCTTCTGGCCCTGAGGATGCATTGCTCAGCCTTCCCCTCGGAGTCATGAAGCTGGGCAACTTCTATCTGTAACCAAATATCTCTTGCAAGCTTGGCATTTTAAGCCTCTGTTTTACATCTTTGAAGGGCTTGATCCAAAGTCGAGTGAAGACAGTGGAAGGACTCTCACTAGCCTCCATGTATTTTAGATAAAGCCCCAAGGCTCACATTCCATACATTTTAGCTTGGATTTGGATTTTCATAAGCTTTAGCACTCCAGAAAGCTGCCAGCTTCACAAATCTACAACCCATAGCTTATGCTTTCAGCTTTTTGGTTTTGTAAGAATGTTTTAAAGCTGAGAGAGAAATTAATGAATTTGTCAGGACTGTAACATGAACCAGTGCCATCAACAGCAAGGTCACACTAGTTTTCATCAATGATGCTGTACTTCCTTCTAGTGCATGATCATTTGAATCAAAGAGGTAGGAATGTATGTAAAAGCAGGCTCATTTGCAACAAGAAGAAAAACTGTACAGCAGTAGGGTGCTAGTGGAGTGCCCAAATTCCAGAAAAGAAAGTTTTAAATATGCCTGTTTTCATTTTCACCCTTGCTTGCTCAGTGTATGATTGGTCAATTTTTAATTCGTACAAGAACAAGTTATTAGAATAACATTGAAATTTCTAGTCCAAACTGAAGCTTATTAGCTCAATCAGGTCTGACCCTATCCCAGCTGAAATCAAAGCAAAACTTTGACAGGGACTGAATCAAATCCCTTTGGCTATCTGGAAAGAAGACTAAGTACCAGTGATGCTTGAAATTAGTACAGATATGTCCATTTACAGTGGTCATTGTCTGGCTCTTAGAATGCTTTGCTGTTTGCCATGGCTGTCTCAGAAGAATATCATTTTAGCATTCATTGCTTTGTAAAACAGGAAATAGTTTTGTCCTGTGGTAATGAATAATTTCTGAATATAGCCATGAAACCAGTTAGTACATGAAGGAAAAAAGAAATAAATTAAAAAAAAAAACACAACGAATTATTTGTAGAAATTAAACAAAAACATTTTCGATCATTAAACATGGAAATGGATACCTACAAAATACTTAACTAGCTCCCTTAATGTTCCCTCTTGGTTTAATTATCTTGGATATGTTACGGCCGGTGTCAACAAATGATGGGTCAGCTATTGTTACCCGCATCAAAGTAAAAATTCCAGCCACATTAACAGTGTATGAAATATTTACATTCATTTTGAAAAATATAATCATACCTAGTATGCTGCTTTGTTTGTAGTTGAAATAGTTATTCTGCCAAAGGACATTTCACAAACAAACTCCAGTCTGATAGATATTAGGACAAAGAGATAAGCTGAAGCTGTGTCTATGTCACTGCTACCTCTGTTCGCACTGGGGTTCTATAAGAAAAAGATGTATTTTATTCTGCTTTGCTATATATTTGGAATAAAGGAGAAACCAACAGTACTATGAACTCTGCTCTTCTGCACCTGTTGGTATTATATTTTTCCATGGTACAGCTGCCAAGGCATATGGATGCTCTAATTCCTTTGTGCAAAGAGACTCCTTATCATCATCTTTTCTATGAAGTAAATTTAGGCTAACAGCGGACAGGAGAAATGTGACATGAACGCTTATTGCCTATCAGTATTCTAGCTGCTGCAGTAATTTCAAGCACCTGCAGTTTATCAAGTTAGACATAAGAAAGATTGACACTGTGGGAATAAAAATCATCTAGACATGTCATTCTGGGGGCAATAACACGTTTTTCTGCACTTTGTTTTAGGGAGCTTTGTGTTCAGCTTGAAAGTCTGTAGAATAATTTGTTAAGAACTTGTAACATTTATTAGTAGAGTATGGGCATAAAACTAACATAAAAATGTCCTTTCATATCGGTATTCCTTTTCAACTTGGTAACCTGAATTTTCTTTTCTCTGAAACACAACTGAAAATAGGCAGGCTTATTTTAATGATTTCAAAATATAGCGTCAATTAATCAATCCCTTTCTACTGTCCTGCTTGTTACTAAAAAAAGTATACAAGTAATATATAAAGATCTAAAGACCTTTACACACACCGAATAATAGAATAGATCACTGCTATACACTTTGACATGTCTGAAGGATAAGGAACCTAAAGTAAAAACAACAATACCAGCAATCTGCAATAATCAATAAAGGCCTGTTAGAGGTAATTTCAGATTTCAAAATACTCTTCTCCAACAGCTTTTCCTGCCTCACCTGTGGTCACCCTGTGCTGCCTTTGCTCGCAGCAACTGGGGGGGCCCAAGGCCCTGGCAGGGGCTGTGGAGCCGGGCGTTCCTTGTCAGCCTCTGCCTTGGGACCTCAGTGATTACCCACAGATGCACTTCAAGGTGATCTGACAACATGAGATCTCATTGTTTTCCCACAAATATGTAATGATGGGTTGTGAAAGCGCCAGAGAGAAGTACCAAACTCTCAAAAGTCCTCTAGCAAGGCTATAGTGCTGGAGTTTTCCTCATCAGTGTCAATCATTTCACATTCTTGCACGGAGGTACTATGAAAGGCCCTCAACATCTCAGCAGGCTATTTAGCTTTCTCGAAACATGGTATTTGCTATTGATCTCATTTTTAAGAGAATGCAGAAACACTAACTTTATGGAATAAAAAGAACTTTAATAGCTCAAGGAGAGAAGAAAACCCTCTCTGGGTTTGCATTTGGGTCATGACAGAAAGGATACTTCTTTTTCTTTCAAACCTGCCTGGTTTCTCAGCATCTCTTAATCAAAGCAAACTGAGTATGCTGAATGGTTTGCAGCTACATTCTGCAAGTCTCTTCTAGGGTCTCTTTCTTTCTTTTTTTTCTTCCCTAAAGTAAGACCAAGCACTAAATCCAAAAGAATCTATTTGAAGATTATATCATTTTCCTTCTGATACAGCCTCCTTCTAACACAGCACAGCAAGTCTCCAGGCTCATAAACTTGCATAGCAGGAATGTTGCTTCTCTCTCCTGTTCCTCTAACATGTGGGCACCATTTTGGCTCCAGAGAGGGTGCTTCACAGGTCCTGAATGCTGATGATGCAACTATCATACTTGAATAGTGTTGGCTGACTGACTTGCCCAGTGACTTGTGTTAACACTGACATTCATTCTCCTTCTCCCTTTACTTGCTCAGTTTACCAGCAAGAAATCTGCTTCAATGATTGCACTGTTTCAGAGACGTAACAGCATTAAGCAAATCTTTAAACAGCCAAGCCCCCATGTTAGTCTCAGTAACTGTACAGCATTATTTTGTGGTACAGGTTTCTAGTTCCTAGTGACTCCAGTCCCCGATGCAAATCTCGTGACACTTGCTGGGAATCATCTCATCTAAGCTGAGACATCTTTCCAGTACACATCTCCCTCACCCCCAGGTCCCTTGGCAGTCAGTGGGAGATACAGGCACTTCTGGAGCACGATGCATTTACCCTGTCTCAGGTGCTCAGTGATCCCGGTGGTCAGTGCCTGTCTGTGCCTTACAAAGTATTGCAGCTTAGTTATCTGTATCTGTTCAGACACTTCAGAAGTCTGCCTATTGACTTGAATGCGTTTTGGATTGACCTTTCGGCAGATGCAGTAAGAAACAAAAAAGGAAATTACTGTTTTTTTTTTCTAGGATTTTTTTTTTTTTTTGGTAGCTGGCTTGTTTGATTGTCATTATGCCTGCAGTGCTCCCTGTTCCTAATGACCAAGCTGATAGCTCTTCACTTAAATTATTCCTTCAGCAAGAGCTCCTGCTAAAAGGCTCCCAGACTGACTCTTTAGATGAAGCACTGAGCAAGAGCAAGGCATAGTCACACAGATACTCAGGGACAAACTTTCTTATAAAGCTTAATTTCTGGGGACAAACTTTCTTAAAAAAGCTTAATTTCTGGAGGTATCTGAAGCTCTCAGACAGGATGCTCAGTTGCTGTCCTGGTGATGACAGGAGTCTCTGTGTCAATAGCATCTTCAGCTTGACTGAATGAGACCCCCCCCC
>VXAA01001627.1:0-85114 GCA_013399115.1 Anseranas semipalmata
ATATATATATAATAATAATATATGTATACTTCCCCAGCAGACTTAGTGTCAAAACGGCACTCTCAGTACTCCAATGGGAAGTGTAAACATACTTTCATTTTTTCCATCTATCCTGTCAGATCAGTTGTGTTTCTTTACCTTTTCAAAATGATCACAGAAATAGACTGATGAGAAATTTCCAGCTAGGCAGGAAAAAATATTTAATAAAATAATCCTTGCAACACTACATACTACATAGCAGTTTTCTAAAATACATATGCCTACCAAAGCTATATTTCATACCAATAAATAAATTTTCCCTTCAGTGCCCTCAATTCTATTATGTATACATATTTTTGCTTTCAGCTACATATCTGTGGTTGAAAGGGCAGCAAATGGAAGTAACCACAATGCCCTTCCTATTTTTTGCTTCAAGGGTTTGTCTCTATCTTCAAGAACTAGAATGATCTGTGCAGTCACTAGAATGATCTGTGCTGCTTCTTAACTGGGAGGCTTGTAAAGATAAAACAAAACATAAATTTAATGTACTGGTACCACTAACTTTACTGTACTTCCTTCTTGCTTTTCTAATGCGATTTTCAATACAGTGAGTGAAGTAGTTGCTTCCCATTCTGGATGAACGTGGATTTCAAAAAGTTGAAGTATTTCTTTCCTTTTTCTCTCCAATGCCCATATTAAAAAAATAACATGTTGATCCATCTATTAGGTTATGATAATAAAGCAACAGATTCTGGTCTGTAATTTAAATATTTGTTCTTAGCAAAACACGCTACTCAGCAAGTTTCAAAATAGTGCTGTGACACTATAATTCAGATGGTCAAGAAAAAAATTTTTTTCTTCCTGTTTTTGTCCACAATGATGTATTTGTTAGCAACCACATTTCCTGGTTTGAAGGTGCAGGATTTTGCTAAGGGGAAAAATAAAATAAGGTCTAAATGGTAGAACTAGTACCCAAAGAAAAAAAATTATTCTATTTTGTTTCCAGCTAAAGAATTTACTTCAGTGTCTCACCTATATTGAGATCTTTTGTTTCCGAATTAAATAGATAGATTCCAGGTGAAAATCTGTTGGTTTAGAATCTATTTCCACATTTCACGACTTTGAACATGCATGCTTAACAATACATATACAGGAACTAATCCATCAATTTATGTTATTCTGGATTCAGCAGGCATTTACCAGAGTTAAAATGTTATGAGGAGATGGTGAATCATTGTGCTTAATTAAAGTTGTCATCACTTTCTCATCATTCTCCCAGCAAACCAAAACATGAGAAAAATTAACTGAAAAAGCAAAATTGCACAACTTTTTTGAATAAAGATCAAGATTAATGATGTATTTCCCAATAATCTCTTAGTCAATTTAAATCAAATAGTTAAAATATATCATAGATTATGGATAATCAATATCGCAAAGCTATAAATGCTGTAATTTATGACATAATAACCTTTACAAAATCTCAATTCAATAAACTTAAATATAAATGTTAATTAAAATTATATTCTACATTGCTTTTACTTGCTAATAAGCTTTCACTTGCTATTACTTTTGTAAGTTAAATCTTTTGGACAGAATAGGGCAGCAAAAATGGTACTTTTTCCTTTGACTAAAATTATCTGTTGCAATTTTATACAATTTACAATTTCACTCAGTTTTCTCAAAGTTTTTTTTTCTGTTCTGTGCATCCTTGATTAATACCAATATTTTAGGCTTGAGAGCACCTTTTTATTTTTATGCCTGAGGATGCATATTTCCCTGAAGATTAATTTGAAAAATACCTCAACAAGTTCCATATTTTAATGTGATTCTTCTGGTAAAAAAAACACTCTATGGCTTTTGTTTCTGTGCCCAGGAAACAATTTCAATTTATTTTAATAAGAATAAAGATGCTTAAAAACAAGATAGAGCCAAACAGTTGTATCTTTACTGTTACTAAAAATTATTCAGGATGAAAACCAGAGCAGAAAACTTAGGACTCCTGCTACCCTGTAGAACAGCCAAGAATGAAAATTAGTGTTGGATCAAACAGAAGTCTCAGTAGGTCTGTTTATGTTATATTTCTGTGTGTGTACTTGACTCTATCAAAACAAACACCTTATAGAAATTCCCTAAGGTGTTTACAAGCATAAAAGACAGGCAAATAGACCAAATTTAGGCAACTGTTTAAGATACGGGCTTGGAAAAAAAAGAAGGAAATAATATGAAGACTTCATAGAACCATCCAGCCCTGAAGGTTCTATATAACAACAACCCTCTGGAGGAAACCTGGGGAGTAAAATTCACATTAGTGCACTCAGAATGCAGGTTGTGCCCTGCTGAAGGAATCAAAGCTACTCCATCTATCCTCTTGCCTGAAGGGGAAAGTGTATGACACTCACACACGGAACAAGGAGGCTCCCATCAGTAAGCAGTAAATCTGAAAAAATACCTGCAACACATGAATTTGAAATTACCTAGTTGAAGCTAAGACCTACAGGGGGATGTAGTGTGCGGCCTAACTTGAATACTTGTGATCCATTTCTTGTTCTGACATGTATTTCCTGTACAATCCTGAGCATATAATTTAGGCCACAGCTTCATGGTGGAAAGCATCTGGCAGCAGCAGCTCCTTGTTATGTCAGCATGACTGCGTATGTGGCTGCATCATAAACAAGAACTAATCTTTCTAAAAAAGAACATTTCTCCTTTCCATTTTTCTTTAACCACAAGCTTATTCAAAGCACAGACCTCCAACAGCTAAACCATCACAACCAAAAGCACAGTGGCCAATAACACAAACATTATTAGATTCACTCTGGCACCAGGAATTTCATACCATGGAAGCTGCATCACAGCCTTGTCAAATCTGTAAAATAAGCGTAATGGCAATTCCTTGATATCACAAGCTCCATGAGAGAATGAATACAATAAACATTAATTAGATATTTATTAGTTTATCTGAAGAATCCAGAAGTATTTTAGATAGATGAAGAGCAAAACTTTGGATATTAGACAGTGTGTTATAATCTTTTGCCTTCTGCTGCTATGCATGTGTTATTGCCTTGCACAGAACCTGCTCCAAGGATCAACAATTCAGAGCAAAAGAGCATTCACCTACCACCTACACAAGATAAGCTCTTAAGCACCTCTGCATCCTAAGCAAAGCCTTCCTTTTGCTCCTGCCTCATAGGTACTGACTGTCAAGGTACTGATACGACCCCCTTCCAGTTAAAGGAGAAGAAAGAAGCAATTTTGTTAGTTTGTTGCTGCCAAGAGTGATGAATTTCATGTTTAAGAATTCAACCACTGAGTTAAGACTGGAACAACAAAAACAAGTGAGTCAAATACTTGGCAGGACAGACATTTACAAGTAGTGGATAATATGTCTAAAGAAAATTCCCTCTCTGCAAAAGAAATCCCCATTTTTTTCACTTCTTGTCTTGAAGAAAACATTGTCAAGAAGTTCCTGAGTGAAAACCCATTCATTTAGCTGGCATAGTTTGGAGAAACTATTAAATTTCAGTATGGTTTCATCAGGCTAGAAGGCACTTTGTAACAACAACAACAAAAAAATCAGAACAATCTTCCCTCCTCCCAAAATTAACTACAACTACAAAAACTCAAATCAGCTACAGTACTTTGAAAGAAATAACATATTTCTTCTAATGAAATATCCTTACAGCTTTATTATTATTATTATTATACAAGAACAGATTTAGAGGTATGCTGTTGAAACTAAAAGTACAAGCACATTCCTGGAACACAATGAAGAAAGCCTGTTTTCTTCCTTTATAATCACAGGTAGCCCTCCTATTAGCATCATTAGAAGCTACAAGGGAGAGCAGATATTCAGCTCAGAAAGAGTATGGCCCGAGGACATAAAAGCTTCTTGGCATAACAATAACTCTTTCTTTTCTCCCATAAATAGGTGCAGTAATGACTCTGAAAAGCCTCTACAAATCATCACCTACCTGAAAAGAACAAACTTACTTGCGCACATGTAAGTAGTACAAAAAAACTAATCCATTTGTGAAAGTCCGTCCCTTGTAAAGACTCATCCTCTCTGTGCTACAGGTGGGAATGAACCTGTGCCGCTGCTCTGCAAAATGTTAGTCCTGTTCAAGTAAGCTACGTAGAAGGAAGCAAAGATGCTCTGTGGCTGGGCCTGTGGGCAACCACCCAAGCAGAGACACCAGGTTCCAGGATCCGCTTCTCATGCCTCACGCAAAGAAATGAAAAAAGAAGGAGCAAAGGCAGATAATCCATTTAGGCTGCCAAAGCCACGGACTAAGGCAAGCGTGTTTACTTGCATGTGACAGAGATGTAAGCCAGGAAGGCCGGCACAGTTCCCATCCACTGCAGTACTTGCCGCTTTTGCCGAAGTTGCAATCACAGCAGCGAGGATGACAAAATAGGCTCCAGTGGCACTGAAGTAAACACACAACTCCTTCAGCTATCTCGCTTCAGGGATACAACTTCTGCCAGTCAGATGATTAGCAGGAAGGGGAACCCACCCTCCTCAATTTAATCAGCTACCGCACATGTGACCCTGAACACAGGACGACAGCCCCCTCTTTCCTTGCGGAGCCTCCATCTGCCTTTTGCAGGCTCCCTAATTTTTCTCATCTAAGCCTCCCTTCATATGCATCCAGGACTTTCCTTTTATCTCACCTGACCTTACTTTGCAAGTATCCCTGTCCTTGCAGCAGTTTACATCTTGAAGCCAGAGATGGCTTTACAAACCCTACATCAGTAGTTTTTGTTTTTTTTTAAGACGCTTCCCAAGTTGCACATCATTTCTACTCTTCTTTCCATAATCCCCAACAGAAGAAAGGTCACAAGGAAAATTGAATGAATTGCTTCCTTTCTATCTTTGCCTGTCACAGGTATGAATAAAGGAATAAAGACAAGTAAAAGTAGTGTTGGGAGCAGTCTAACATTTCCTCAGGTTACTTTACATTGTTGAGATAAAATGTATTTGGAAAAGTTCTACATATTCCCCCAAATAGAGTTTCTGTGCAGTTCACGGAATTCTAATTGTGCTGGAAACTGGGAGATGCTCTCAAGGAAACTGGCGGCATGAAAATTGCACGGGATGTCACTAATCATCAGCTTTCTTCCTGCAAATCGCAGCTTCTTGCCTGAAGCCTGTGCACCCTCACACCCTTTGAAATACAAGGCATAGGTGTGAGAATCACTCATGTGAAGCCAAAACTGACACCTATCTAGAGCAAGTTCATGAACTTTCAGAGGTTGACATCGATAGCAATAATTTCTGGAAGCCATTTTCAAAAAACTTTAGTGATTTGGTTGATTCTCTTCATAAGTTAATGATCTATAATCACATATGCGTATACATATATGTGTGCTTATATATGTACTAAAATACATTTTGCTTTTTCCTGTGATCACATGTATCATCAATAATCCACACTAACTCGTTTAGAAAATGAGAAGGTGGCAAAAAGAAGAAAACTAATGCTCACAGTATTGTATTGTCAATAAGGTCTTCCATACAACACACTTCATTGTCGTACCTGTGGTGTCTTCTACTCCTAGGAAAGGTATACACATAGAGAAGTATCTTTCTTGGATGTGGCTGCATGGAATTATTGAATTTTTCAGTGTATCTGGATAAGTCTCAGTGAGGCAGCACACACTGCTTCATCAGGAATTCATAACCAGTAAAAAATTACCAAATTTCTCTCTGTCCTGTCCTCTGACAGTATTTCTACAAAATAATCCAGTGACTCTCGTGTTCTTTTGGGCAAGAACTTTAATTTACCGATTTATTCTTTCTTTTAATTAAGGAGAGGAGAAGAGACAGACAATTCTACTTGAAAGCTGTGTCACCAGCATCTCTGGCAACTGCAGAGGTCTCAAACCATGACATGTACAATGCCTGCTACCCCTAAAATCCATAAAGCTTGCTGTACCAATGTATTCATTTATGTTGAATGCATGTCCTGAGGTACTGAGCTGAACAAGGAGCATTTAAAAGCAAACACTTAGTGCTGCAATGAATCAGGCCTAATAGCATAGAACAGGTTATGGCACAAACTATCTCCATGACATAGAACTTTTCAAAGTCAGTATGTCACTTTTCATCTGCAGTCCTTCCATCAAATAATTTCTTTTTTGTTGTTGTTGTTTTCAGGTTACTGTAGATATGCAAACTAACTTTAGGTATATAATCTGCGGGTTTTGGTTCCTATAAAGTATGTTTGTGGAAGAGTGATATCTAAACCACAACTACTTCCAAAACCTTAATCCTTCGTGAGCACTAGCTTCTTGTTTATAAATCCCTCCCTTCTAAATAAGACTTTAAATGAAATTTACAGTGAGCTCTCTCCATTCCGTGTGAGAATACATATGCCATAAGAAAAAGAAACTCTACCTTTCTTTTGTGCTTGAATAGTGATTAAGACAGTAAGGTACTTTGTGATTGTTCATAACAGTAGTAACACTTTGCACTAAAATACTATTTCATGGACATACAAAGATATTCGAATGTATGCAAGAATAGAGAGTCAAATAAGAAGTGTTTTTCAACACTTGAATAAATAAACCCTTTGTAAACCCTTGGTAGCCTTATAATAAACCCTTATAATAACCCTTACAATAAACCCTTAGTATATTTTTGTTCATTATATGTCATTCTCTGGAATGTCCTATTTTGATGAATGCCATCTTACACCTGCAATTCCTTCCTAGAAGGGAAGTCTTATAAATTATATTATATACCAAATACTCAGAGAGAAAAAAAATGCTCTTCTAAATATTAGGATCTCATTATAAATTAATTCTTTTTGACATTTCAGACCAAAAGTCAAATTTATTGGAGCCAAAGACCTCTGTGCACCATTTAGCTGAATTTTAGTGGAAAGGCAGAACCAAAAGAATCACAACTCAGGTTAACTTCTTTCACTGAAGCTTTGAAACTATACAAATCCTGTATATGTACCTGCTGTAGGCTGAAATGTGGAATAGCTTACACTTCAGTTAAGAGAAAATTTGCAACAGAACAATCCAAATTATTCTTTTGATGTAAAATTATCATCTACATGGAGGAATATCATATTGGACAAGCAGTAATGTGAGATCCTCAGTGCACAAATGAGTCAATGCAAAAAGATTCCCACAACCACAAGACTTCAGTGAGCATTTAGATATAGTACAGGGAATGCTAGCTCAAATCTTATTTCAAATCAGGTTATTGTAATTATTAATCACCTCATTTATATACACACCCAAAATTCATACAGGAGATGCACTTGCATCTGTTACATTTATGATTTACAGAAAGATTTTTTTTTTGTTCTGTACACAAAGCTCTAGTTCTTGCTTGACAGACAGTAGTTCACAAGAAATAAACAGTCAACACAAGTGCAGCTGTTCTGAATAGAACATACAAAACCTCTTTTCTTCCATGACAGGGGATGTGGTCAGCCATAATTAAAGGACATCATGTTTGCAGATTTTTTTTTAAAATTACTCATTTAAGACAAAATACGTGAATACGTATAAAAAGATTAACCAAATGAACAACAGCAAGTGTTTGGAGTCAGGGAATGAACTGCTCTAAGTTCCCTCTAGGTATTAGAAATGGGTAGTTGTTTTTATGAAAATGTTTACTTATCCCAGTAAGTTCATAGGAGGTTCATCAAATGTTAAGCACTAGGAATGACTGTTTATTACAACTGGAAAGTGTATTTAGCAAGGGCAATGCAAATGACTTCCACAGTATAGGCAATTTTAAGGTGATCCTTCAGTATACATGTTAAATTGCATTCCACAACAGGTTTCTGTTCACTTCGTATCACAATAAAAGGAACACACCCAACATTCCTGTACAGCAGATATTGCAAATCAGAGCTTGTCCTACCTTGAAGGTAAAAACTCCTTGAGTAAAATATCATTTTACAAGGAAGGAACCTCAGCTCTGTCCTCTTGTATCATTCCTTAGTGTCATCAAACATGCTGGCGATTTACCATGTTAAGATTTGTGAAGAAAAGTAATTTCTATAAATTTGCTTTATATGTAACATACACATCATAACCCAATGACCCACTGCCCAAAGGTAGAGGCTATGACCGCACTGCCCATATAGAGATTCTCACAATGTTTGAACAAGCCAGACTTCTGATCTGTGAACTAGCTTTTGCAGTCCTATACAGCTAGCCATAATGGTGTTCTAACATACTCTTAATGTCCAGCTGTATCACTCTTAACTACATATTTTCTATTACATCTCTTAATTCTCATCTCATGTGACTTCAATATACTTTCATGTATATATATTATGATAAATTATGCACACAAACATAGTATATGTATGCTTAGTAAGAGAAATTGAGAAACTTAAGAAAAACATATTCGAAAACAACTTGCATTTAGAAGTAAAAAATTAAAAGCATAAGTTCAAAATCACAAGTACTCCGGCAGAAGTCCTGGAGTAGAATAAACAGAGGTACAGGAGACCAAAAATTGGATAGGAGACAATGTGATCCTGTCTTGAAAAAGGCAAATCTCATTCAGATGTATTCAGACCAGCATCATAATGCTAGACTACTGAGCTGCCAGAGAGGTTTCCGCTGAAATACAGTGTTCAGTTTTATCTCCAGCACTTTTAAGATACAGGCAGACAGAGAACACTCAGAGAAAAAAGCAAGAAAAAAAAGAAAACATGAACTATGATAAGATTGAGTGATACAAGTTTCTTTAATCTAGACTGACAGGAGATGCGATAACAAACGTGTAATAGAGCATCAGCTGTTCCCTAGTCCATCAATGACAGGAAATAAGATTTATGTTGGGAAAAAAAAAAAATCATAATATGCAAAGCAGTGCAACAGATGATTGAGGAGATCTGTAAAATCTTTGCCCCTGAACTTCAGGAACAGTACAAATATCTAGCCAGAATAAGCTCTGTCTATCTAATCCCTTCTTAGAGTGGGAGAATGGCTCAGAAAAGACCCTACCAAATTCCCTTCTAACCTTGCATTTCTGTGATTGCATTACAAAGAATTTATCCGGTAACCTTGTAGTTTTGAGAAAACGTGTAAGATTATGCTGAGGAAAATCCAGAATTCTAGAAACAAATTAATGCTAAATCATTTTGATATTTGCACTGTTGACTAGCTATAACCCCAATTCTTCTGCAGGCACAACCAAACTCTACTACACTTTTTTTTGCCTCAGTGATTATTTCTCCTTTTGTACATGTTAACCTATTCTAACCTTTAAGATTTATTATATTATTGCTGTAATAAAAAGCACTAACTGCATGCCTATATACCTAAATATAGAATATCTGGTGGAAAAAAAATATTTTTTTGTTTGCATGTTAGCCCACAAGCCTTTATTCACATGAGAATATGGAAATTAATAAAAATACTTCCTATTTTAGACTTCAATTTAGCTACTTTCTCTTGAAGAAAACAAGGGAGTCACAGGTTATAACAAGGACTTCAGAGGAACAGGTTTTTAATAAAAGTCGGTTGTTTGGAAGCAGCAGAAGTTCCTTTGGCAGTATCATTTACAACTTTGAAACCTCAAAATAGGATGTAATATAACCCACTTAAGAAGATGGTTTTAGCATCAGCCATAAAATAAAAGTAGACACATTTCTGCCATGTTCTTTTTTTTTTAATCTGTATGGCTGCTACTTAAAATGGAGCCTTCAAAGCTGGTTGGAAAGCAGGCCGCTTCATTCTATTTCAAGTATGTTCCTATGAAGTTTTGTGCTGCTTACAGTATGAACAAATCCATTAAATTAGAATAGGTTGAATTTTAAGGCACCACTACAAGTAACCGCTTCAGCCTGCTTCTTGGTATTATTAAAAAAAAAAAAAAAATCATTAAAATAAATAGCCTAATTACTTTTATTATAATGCATAAATATACGTTTTCTTTTGCACATGCAATTCCTTTTCAGCTCTTTCCGTTAGACACGTAAACAAAGAAGGAAAGGAAATCTGCCAAGTAATAAACCCATAGTATTAACAAACCCAGTATCTTGTACAGCAAAGTCTGATTCTCCTGAAGACTGCTAGTAAATCAATCAATTTTTATTTAAGCCTGACAGAGATTTGGTTTTAACACTGTCACTGTCCACAGATGTGGTCAAATTATCTCCAAGTGATCTGGTCAACTACATTAAGTCTTTTGATTATTTTTAATTAGGGCATGCAAACATAATATGAGTAAGGCTGGCATTCTCTATAACAAAAACGATGGAAAAATCATGTTATGTTCTCATCCAGGCCATTAATTTTCCTCATAATGTTTTAAAAGAGCCAATTCAGGTTATCAGTTATGGCCCCAGTCCTGCAAGCAGAACCGCTAGCACTATCATGCTGATAAGGGATCGTGTCTGTCTGTATGGTTGCATCTCCTTTCAGGTCAGTTCTCTTTTCTTGCACACTCACCCTGCTGTAAAGCTACAAACCCCAAACCGGTTATCTGCACAAGAAAAGAAGTGCCTTTCTACACACTAACGCTTCACTAATCCTAACCCTTTAACAGAGCACTATCCCACCCTACTGTCGTCTAAACACAGCGAGTTTTTTGTTTTTGCAATGGAATAATTTTAATAAAAGTTGTAAAGCCTTCTGCAGAGTCATTATTTAATTTCTCACATACCCTTTTTATAAAATTGTTGTTAACATCCCTTTGAAAATGAATATTTATACACTTAAATATACTTTTCTGCTTTTATTTTTGCTGGAGTTTGTTTATACTTAAAATATTTTCTTCCTCAGTCTCCTATCTTCCTGTTCACTGAATTGGGAATACTGGGTGTTTCTGATGATTTCATGGAGAATATATGGAACTAATTACAGAACACAGACATCAAAAACTGTGGTTTTCTAAGCTTTAATTAATTGTGGTTTCATGGGCTGCTATTCATCGCAACCTAGGAAGTGGTTCGATGTGGGGTTTATTATCAGTTTAAATAGAGTCAAAGTGTGAAGCATTGATTCCACCTGAATTTTCCAGCCCATAAAAAATATGATTTTCTGTGAACTGCAGACATTGTTTACATTCTGTTGAATCCAACGTTGCACAAAGTTATTTATTGCATTAGCCTACCAGGCTGAAAGATCTGGTTAGATCTCTCTAACCACAAAACATCTGTTGATCCAGACAGAAAGTGTGCCTCAAAGTCATATGATCGCAAAGGAGACCAAACCTGTTCTCTACAAACGTCATTTGAATGCTTGATCGATTTTATATATTTAGAAGCATTTATAACTGAGTATGCATCTTAGTGCATATCACAATTATCTGGGGCATTAATGACAGACATTACAATGTGCTGCAGAAGAGGGGAAAAAAGAAGCTTTGCAAGGAACCACTGGTCAAGACGACTCTGAAGAAATCTGTGTGGCTATGGCAGGGGGGATTTCTTCCACATGACCTTCACGGTGAAGCCCCATGAGATGATCTGTTTGTTTAGATAATAGAAACCAATTCTGAAGGTTCTCAATACCAAAAATGAAATGTAATTGAGGTTCTGCATAAATTATACTTAGAAGGAATGTCAAACAAGTCAGCTAAACTGACTACAATGACTGCTGTGCTTTGCTGAAGAAAGAGTCAATCTACTACTTGGAGAAAAATTTTTCTCTTTTTGTAAGCAGTCATATAGGTAAGACACCTATTTGCCAAGGTGATGTTGTTATCATGTTCTCAGCCTTCTTCCATTATATACTACTTAATTTGAAACTGTTTTGTATCTTTATCTGTGCAGTCCCACTGGACAAACACGACAATTTGCATGAATGAAAATTAGTAACAGGACATGTCAGCATAATCCACTTGGGGAATGGGAGAGTAGAAGAATTGTCATTTCAAGTACATCACCATTAACTTAATAAAATTTGACTGAATTCATATGGCTAAAAAATTCCCTCTGTAAAATTATACTAGAGTTTAAAAGTCAGAAGAGAACATTTTGCTATTTAAAGTTATATTCTCTGCTCAAACAATAGTGATGTGGATTACCTTAGTGAGAGTTATGTGTTATAAAAGAATTCTGAGAAAAACAGAGATGTTTTAGTAAGCAACTAAAATACATACTGACATATCTTTTTTTCTTTTTCTATAGAAAGTACTGTATGAGTACTCCCACAGAAAATTAAGCCAGTATGAAGTTTGAGATAAACACTGATTGTGATCTCAGTATTATAGTGTCAATGCTGCCTTTAACGCAATTTCCATCAAAATTAAATTTGTCCTGGTAATTTTTACGTCACAGCTGAAACTGGTCCATGGTGAATAATTCACTCACTCAGTAATTCAGAGGAACAGGTAGCAACTGTGAAATTAGATCTCAGTGGACAGAACATTATTCTTAAGGTAATAAATGCATACGGAGACACAATTATTTGCCAATGAATTTATCACGTATATATTAAAAAAAATAATAATCTATTTACACTTGGATAACATGGTCATTGCTTTGATGATGTGGTCACTATTTTTCAGAGTCCAATACCTAATATTTCCTGTTAAGGGCAATGGGATCTGTTTGTTTGAAAATCTGTCTGGCAGCAGCCACACTATCTGTACAACAGAAAAGAACTAATCAAAACATCCACAGATTTCAGAAGCCTATAAATTGAGAAGGGTGACATTATCTGCTACTGCAATTTGAACCATGTGCTTATCACTACATGAATTGAAATAATGAACACTAAATTTGCAAGCAATAATAAAACCAAAGTTGACACACTGTTAGAATAACGCTAAAATAATTTTTTTCTCCCTGACAAATATACAGGAATACCATTTGTACAGAACAATCCAACAATGACAATCTGGACAGTTATCCCCCCTCAGGTAACTTGACTTGAATTTTCACTTTCTCCTCCAAACCTCAATACCTAGGAGTGTTCACAGAAAAAAGCTGGCATGCTTTCCTGCAGCAGAAAATATCAGTGCAAGGTGCAAGGAAGCCATGGCCTATTACATGCAGTGTTCTGTCTCCAATAACAGCCTGCAACAGACTCAAAGGAGAATATGAAATATCTATAATGAAAAGTTCACTGTCGCACCTATGCAAGTTGTGGTCCTTCCTGCTTCTCTTTGGGAGTTCTCTGGTTGCTAGATTAGAGCAGTGATATTTGTCAGTGTTTGATTAAAGAAACAACAATGTGGAATCTTTCATAAGAAAATATACTCTCACACTATTAGGACGTCAGATTTAAACAGAAATTAAGAATGGAAAGTGGTATTTTTTCTTCGAACTATGTTGTTAAAATGATTTGCCTCTGGTTTCAAATTTTTATGGTGACATCACCTTACTACCTTGCCACTCCTCCAAGCATTAACTATGAAATTTAGACCAGCCCCTATCTACAAATTATCCACTGGCAATTTTGTGTAACACTAGCTTTGTACAGTGTTGCTTTGTATAGCTTAATTAATAATGCTCCACAGACTGGCATGATTGTTTTTAAAATTACTTTTTTTTTTTTTTTTTTAAAACACCCTGAAGAGCAAAGGTGTTGTTTCTGTTCACACTTAGGCAGCTTTCAGTTTATTGACCTTCTGAATTCCCCTATAATTTGTAAGCACTTGCAGGTAATGAAATAGCAAATCCTATTATGGAAATGTTTTTATTATTATTATTAAACAACATGACAACTCTTTTCCAAACTAAAGAAACAGCCTCCTAACACAGTTTTTAAAAATACGAGGTGCACAAGAGATAAATAGTTCATTGAAACGGAGGCAGTAAAAGACAAAAAAAAATAGCGCTTGCTTAAAACAATGGTCAGCAACCACAATCTCATAAACAAATCACAAAAGACCCTGCAAGCGTGCCCATTATCTAAATGAAAATCTGAAAAAAATCCTTCATTATTTACTAGCACTGTTACACATAAACATTACAGTTTACTTTATCCTCTTATGTTTAATCTTAATTCTAAGCAAATGTATAAATAAATCCTTAACTACACATGGATATAGGCATGTAGCTTGCAAAAGTAACAGCTGAATTTACTTTGCTCTTCCCTAACGTTGCCTCAAAGGTGTTCTTAAGCTGTAAATTAAGTGGGAGGATAACGCTGCTCTGCAGAACGCAGCCAGAACACTTTGGTTTACTACAGTAGAGCAGAAGGCTGCCTAAAGAATGCTTTGCCTCCGTACAGTGGACTTTGCACAAGGCTCAGGTTCACCCGTGTCTCACACTTGTAAAATATCGGGCATTCAATCCAATCCCCTCTACCACATCACAGATGTGCAGGTTTAGTCCTTAGGCTCTAATACTTTTAGATTTTGTTCTGTTTTGTTAGAAAAGCAGTAAATTACTTCCAAATTGTTTATCGTCTTTCATCCATCTAAATATTTAGTTCTAAATGTAACTCAACTTTTTATTCTTAATGACAATTGGGAACATAATTGAGAAAACATCTGACAATTTTTGCTTTTTCTTTGTACTGCTGATTTCACCATCTGTCTTTAGTTCTTGGTGAAAAGCTGGGCTGTATTCTGAAGTGTTTTATAGCAGCAAAGTGCTGGTTTCAAAGTGCTCTTATGAACCTTAACTCTACATTTATGTTGCATCAAAAGATGTGCTGCTATTTTAGAGCACATAATTGCTAGTTTTCTTTTTTTTTCCATGTGAAAGGTGTCTATGACTTTCTTAAGCAGAAAGGCAATTAAAAAAAGTAAGTACAGTATTTAACGTTACATATATTGACAGACTGCAAACAAGAAGAGAACAATGACAGAATTTACTTTGACTAAAATATGTGAATTCCAAGCCAAAAAGGCATTACGCAGATGACTCAAGAACTATAAGTATTTTATTATTAACTTTTGATTACCCAGAACACCTCACATTAAAAAGCGTGAAGACAAATATGCTCAGAAGAGTTCAGAAGATCAAAGTGATTTTTAAAAGATAAGCAAGGGCAACCCTATTAACAGCTTGCATATCAAAATCTTACATATATATCTGGCTAACTGTCCAGCCAGCTAGCACATTAAAAATGTTGTGGCATTTGGCCCTTTCCTCCCAAAGAAATACAGATGATGTGTGGCTGACCTTGATAGCTCTGGTCAACTCAGTCATCCCTCCTCTGTTACCTAGTCATTTTGGTCTTGTCAGCCAGCAAGCAAGTTCAGGGTCAGTTGCACAGAATTAGCAAAATTTGTCTCCAAAACGATTTTAGAGGTTTTGAAGTTTCAAAAATAGTGACATTTTTACATTTGCATGCATGTATGATATGTAAATGATTTTCTCAGTAAAGATCCAAACTGAAATGTATTGGAAACGTCCCACTGACAGATTTAGACTGTTACTTTTGACAAGAAAAGTTTAAATAAACCTACTGAAAACAAGAATTTGATTCTTCAATTGTATTCACTATGCCAACTATTCACCAAACCATGAAAATAGGGACTTCTAACAAAACTACCTTAGCACAGCATCTGTCTTGTTAAGGACTGTCAGGTTGCTCAAAGGGTATTTGTCACGCTATTAGAAGAACAGTTAGAACAACAGATCTCCCCTGAGAAACTTCTAAGCTAAGTGCTACCAGAAGACACCATACTAGACAATAAAGCATCAGGTTGATTTAAATATGTACATCACTACATGGAAATTCCCCTGATCACTTAACAGACAACTCCGATGAGAGCTGAAAACGGTTGTACATGGTGTCAGGGCAGAGTATGGAGTTTCTCCAAGGAATCCTTTTGCAGTTAAGAGGGAAGGGCTATTAGGAAGTACCAACTTCACAGGGTTATATGCAAAATTTCTTCCAAAGGCCGCGCCATCTGCTTTCACACATCCACTTTTCAAGTGCCATTAAGCCAGGTCTTTCATACACAAAATTACTCCCTTCAGTTTGAAGCCCAGCAGTTTAGTTCTCCTCATAAATGATTCTTCGCATTTTTCTTGCTACAATTTATTGCCTAGTTCAGAACTAGAGTGAAATAAATACTCAAGCAGCCTGAGCCCCTGGAAATGTCTTTTGCCAGTCACAAATTGCCCTTGTTTTCACATGCAAGGTATTTGCTTGTTTTCATTTTTTAAGCAATTACAGCTCTTCAACAATGTGTACCAGCTATCAACAGTCAAAATGGAAGCAACACTCCTGAATTCCTTCTCCACCACCGTAGTCAGAGAACAGAAAGAACAGATTCAACAGCTTTGTGATTATCGAGACTTTCCCATGAAAACAAAACCAAAAACTTTTCAACAAATATCCCCGTTTCTTCAGCCAAACCTTTCATCATCATCATTACAAAAGTTTTGAGCACTTATGAGAAGCTAACATATGACAGCTCATAATCCCCATCTGTAACAACAGAGGCCAGGTACTGCAAAGACAGGACAGGTGCAAATTTTGGTATTTCCATAGTGCTTATTATCTATCCCTTTTTAGAAACAAAGGGATTTCTCTTAACACCACCACCAATACCCCACATTAATCTTTCCTCAAGCAAACTCCCACCCTGAGGCTACTACACAGTGTCATTACTCTGTCAAGAATTTTTCTCCTGAATTTAAAGAGGTGCTTCCACCAGTCTGTGGTGTTAGACTGTGCAGTCAGTCATCTACAAAAGCTGCTCCATTATTCCATCCTTTTCCTTGCAAGTCTGCTGTACTAAGGGCCCTTTCAGATCTGGACCACATGTAAAAAGATGGGCAGATAAGCTGAACTAAGCAACTCTTTTCTTTGTTCTGTCCTAAAATCTCTCCCCTTTCATTCCTGTTTTCATCTTTCCCTACCAAAATTATGGTAAGAAAAATCAGCATAGTACACACAACTAAAGAGTTACTGCACCCCTATTTTCTTGGGATGAGGCAATGGATAGGACTGTGGCATGACTAAGATATTAGAACGGACGTGGCATTGAACATAGCTAAAATAGCAAAACTGAAAATTATGGTTCTGCCTGAAACCTAGTATCAAATGTACATTTGCTTACCTTTTTTCCACTAGCAAGCATGTCAGACACAACATCTCAGTATTTGAAAGCACAAAAAATCTAGGATTGTGCCAGTTACACAGGGGATTACTTTGAAAATGGGACATAGTCACTTTGCTTTGGGATTTGTAGAGAAGCCATCAGCATGCTTTCTCAAAAAGCTGTGAATAACATGTTGATCCTGGAAATTGGAAAAGGGATAGTCAACTAGACAATTATGTAATGCTTGAAACAGAAAAAAAAAAAAGATAAAAGTACCTCAGGAAGAAAAAAAAAAAGAAAGCTGAGCTAGAAGGATCTGGGAGAACAGGAAGGTGGTTTTGGTTTGGCTTTTTTTTTTTCCCCTTCCTTAAACACATTAAGTGAAAAAGTAGCTTATTTAACATTTGGTAAAGGATTAAATTAAAAAAAAAATTAAAATCACACAAATAACAGAGACTGCAGTCTTCAGAATAGATAGGACCAATAAGAAGGAACAAATAAGCCTGAACCATGACTACAGAATAATTTTAAAAGGCTAAAGGATTTGGAAATCAATGTGGAATATTTATGTTGAGGTAACATCTAACAGCTACAATTACATGGGACCGGTGAGTTTACAGTTTGAGAGTGCCATGTTTTATGTACACATGTATTCCTCTCAAATGAAGGAGTGGTCTGAAGTTTCTTTTATATGAGGTGCCTATACAATCTGATTTTCAACCAACTTTGCAACAAATACTTACTATCACACATGGATTCTGTAGAGAAAGAAGTATTTAAGAAGTTTATCAAGCACTTAGATACTCTCTCTTAATATGTACAAAGAGGAAGAGGGAGGCCTACCTGTATTAACACAAATGTGTTTTTTGTAATTAAAAACAAACAAACAAAACAGAAGATAAAAAAAACATGCCTGTGTGACACCTTCTACTGCACCTTTACTCCTCCCTAAAAAACAAACAAACAAACAAAAAAACAACAACAAAGCTAAAGACTGTAAGCAGCAGAAGTTTGCAATTTCCTCCACAGCCCATGACTGGATGCTGTTGGAACACACACTTTCCCAGCTGATCTCAAAAACACAAACTAGTTGATTCTCAGATCAAAGTACCTAAAATACTACATTACCTTTGTGCAATCTATTACTGCAAAAATATAATTGTTTAACACCTTTACTTGCAGCCTAGGCACAGCTTGATTTGGCCCAGATTATTTCCAAGAGGTGCAAGGACACCTATTACTTTATCTGATCTCAATTCTTAGTTCCAGAGTCAGCCCTCACCACATCCCCTGGGATGCTAGGATCTCCTCACCATTCTTCTGGTGTTTCCCCCTATCTCCTCCACAGACACCCTTGTCTTTTTAATAAACCAGTGTTGCCTTTCAATATCACTTCATCCCCAGTTTTTCAGACCCTTGTCATTCTTTTCACTACTTCATGTACCATTTCCCCGTGTAAACCTCTGCCAGGCTGTGACTGAACTACTAGTCCTCCAACTAGCAATCTGCTAGCAGTCTTGGGGACTTGGGGACTATGGACTTAATAAGCTTGTACAAGTTTGTTGAGAAGTGAAGAGTCAACCAGTGAAAAGTGAAGCATCAATGGGATCTTCAATGGGATCTTCACATGATCCTGGCAATCACTCCATTTAACAGTTCCAGAGGTGCTCCAAGTATTGCTCCCTGTTTTGCTACCATCTCCTCATCTGCTAGCCTGTTGCTGCTCCTGACAGCCTAACACCCTTCAGGAACTCCACCTGCTACTCCTGCTCCTGAGAAGTCTCACTCCATGACTTCTGCTATACAACAAACACTGGTTTGCTTGACAGTCAGTCTAACATGACTAATTCTGATGCAGATCTCTTGCTGTTAGCTAATTCTGTGAAATTATCTCCAACACCTTGCAATGTTGAACGGGCCCAACTGGAAATGGTCCAGAGAAGCACAAAAAGAATGACAAAAACTTTGCAATGGCTTGCTGATAAAGAGCGATGGAGCTGTCAACAAACAAAAGGAAGTGGTTCTTCATGCAAACACGATAGACCTGTAAGACTTCTTAGCAAAGGATGTTGTGAAGGCATGAAGCTCACCTGGGTTTGAGGAGAACGTGGACAATTATTTGCAAGGAAGGGCCGTTACAGATTACTAAACAGATAAAGCACAGAGGCTCAGGGAATTCCTCCCCCACCCCCATTTCTGCAGAAAATAGCTGACAAGTGAGGCAGTATAGTGGAGATGAAGAATCACATCTGCATGCCCTGTTCTCAGTGATCCCTAGTCATCCATTTATGACCACCACTGGTTACAGATTCCTGGGGTAGACAACCTTTGGCTTGATTCCAGACATCCTGACATTTGGAAAACAGGGAAGACCATTGGAAAGGTTTACAAACCTGCCATATTACTGCCAAATAACACATTTTCAAATTCACATGCCCGTATGCATAACACATTAAATGCTTTATTGTATTGCTACTGACTGATAAAAGACTAACCAGCTTGATCTGATCCTAATTCAATCGTTTGTAAAGAGCTGTTTCAGAAGTGAGGCTTTATAAGATTGAGAAGGAATACAGAATCTCTCTGAAGATCAATTAAAGGGAAGTTAGTACAAGTAGAGAAGTCAAAAATAACTTATTTTAGGCCAATATTTATGGTTGCTAGAGAGAGTAGCAGTATTATCGTTCTGTTAATTTCTTCCCCGTAATTAATTGCTCTGAGAGGTCTAATTCAGTTCTTCTTAAGTGAGCTTACTGGAAAAAAAAAAAAGAAAGACCCAAATACTATTGAAAAAAGCGTTTTGTTTTGGTTTAAATCAGTTAGTATAATGGAGCCATTTCTCTCATTAAGAACTCAATCTGAAATGGCATGAATGGTATGAATGACAAGTGTTTGTTTATTTTTAAATCTTTACTTTTGATGTTTAACTGTGTTTTACTGTAAGGATACAATCTCAGAGAAGTCCCAGAATATACTCAGGACTACAATATTAAAATGCAATGGTTGAAAATTATTTTCATCACTGATGTGCTCCCCGCTTATTAGCAGGTGTAAACTTCAATGTCTATTAAGTCAAGCTGAATGACAAGTAACACCAAAGGTAACTGCTATGGTAATCCACAAGGCTGGTAATTCCCCCCAGTCCATCTTCCCCATGTTCATGTATTCTATTCCTGACATCATTAATGCAGACCAGCTTTTCCACAGTATCTTTCCTGGATTAGTACACTTTCTTTTCTCCCTGTCTTCTCATCAGTTGGCAAAATATAGTTCTTTGAGATCATTCCCAAACAGAAAAAACAATACTTAAGATCCTACATACACCAGTCAGACTGCTCCTGGAGTCATCACATTCCAGGAGACTTCTGAATTGTCCTTTTTGAAGAGAAAAGATAAAACCACTCTTCTTTCTATCATTAACTTCTCTTTCAGACTTTTTGATTAAAAACAAAACAAAACAAAACAACATAAGCATACAACAGCAGAACATGTATGCAAGAGTAGTTGTAGAACACTACAATAAACTAAATGATAAACCATGTAAAATATGCATTTTCAAATTAAATCTGGATGCATGAACTTTATTGAAATGCTAAGAGAAACACGTTTCCAATTAATGAAAATAATCAATCATTGACAATATAAATATTTATTACTAAATGCAAGCCTAATAAAAACCTTTAGCAACTTATAGAAATTAGAGACAAAAGATAACATCGTGTATTTGAAATACTTTTCCAATCTGTCTCAGACAATTTTTCACATCTTAGGGCATTTAACGTTGTTAAAGACTGTTTGCACTGAGCTGTCCTACTAGCTGCTTTAATTTTTTATGATGTCCATGTGACAGAATGAGATATAGTCACAGGAAAACATAACATTATGATTTTATTAGGAAATATTCCTCAAAAGTTCTTTCTGCTTCTAAGTTTTCTTTTCCTTTCATTGTAGTCCCATGAATAATAGCCATCCTCATTTTTGTACTCTTTGTAGTTTTTTGATTTACATGAACTGAACCTGAAGCATGTCTCTCCTATCTATGTATTTGTAGGTAATCTCTAATATCCTACATAAAAAAATTCAAGGGAATTCTTTAGCCCTCAGCACAAATCTAATGCAAAATGAAATCCTCAAGGAAAGAATTAGTCCAAAAACCTCTCTGACTTGCAATGCATCATTCTTTGCCACATACAAAAATTAAATGACTGAAATTCCAAGCTTGAGCATCTTTAGGAGTTTGTTGATTTATCTGGGCTTAGGTTTCACTGTACGTAATCAGTGGAAACTCTGAACACAGAATTTTTGTTTAAGAGTCCTTCCCAATGTATGGATTTTCACAGTCCTCTTTTGCTTCATGTGGCATTCCAAAGCGCTAAATTACACTCATATACTCTCCTGCTGCTTCATAGAACCTTGGCTAAAAAAACCCTGAAATCATGTTATTTCTCTTCCAAATACTTTTGATTACTCCTTGAGAGAGCGCAGCTAAAGCCCTTCCTTCACCTTTGTTTAGGAGATCAGCAATGTCCTTTGTGATGTTTCTGGATGAATTTTCAGTTATTGCAGCCAAAATTAGGCCCCTCTTGGGCTTTGGTCCTGACGTGTGAGATACGCATCTGATATCTCTGGAATCTGTGGGCTTTTGAAAGGAAGGGAATGCTAGGTAAGAGCTTTCCTTTCTCTATTCTCAGTATGCATTTTTTTTCTATTAGTATTTGAATTTTGTTTGCTTTTTTTTCATTAAACAAGCTCAATTAAAAAATACCACAAACAAAATAAACATGCTCAACCTTAAAAAAAGCAAAGCTTAGCCAACTTGGATGAAATAAAGGAACAATTATTATATGGCCTTAAACAGATTATCTGCATAGTATTAATCCTAAGTATTACTGTTAATAGCAAGAGCACTACTAACATAATCTCTTCATCAAAAGAAAGAAACCTCTCTTGGGTTGAAGTCCAGGGAGCCATACAGGTACTGCACCAAAATCACAAAACAGCTGCCAAACCACTTTTAAACCAGGTCAGTCTTTTAAGACCCTTCTTGGATTTTGCTCTTCATCTTCACTTGCATAGAAGAGGGTTAAGTCTGTTCTTAGCAAAGATCTTTGGCATGATCTTTCATGACAAATGACATGCTACCATATGCCAAAAAAGAAGGGGGAATACAGTCACCCCCAGCTTCAACTTTAACTGGAGCTGCTTTGTTCTGAGTGCCCTGAATAATTAATAACTACTTTGGCAATCAGTCATGCATTCCTTAATGGCACCTCAGGCATCAAGTATCCCATTCACCGTCTCCCCCAAGTAACAATGGACTTTATTACACCAAGTTTTCTATGCCAAACTTGTAACTGACATAATTTAAACTAAACAAGTCACTAGGAAGACTGAAGCCCAAACACATATTGTAGGAGTTTATAAGGTTTCCCCCACTTGCATGTGTCTACTATATGGATTAGAGCTGTAACTGGGGACAAGTGAGGAGGGGAAAAGATATGAAATACAGATTGTTTTTTTGCAGTAAATTTCTAGGAGGTTTGGGGTGATATAATGCTGCCAAATACATGACTTTTAATAAATGCATAGCTGAACAGTCAAAATGCAGAACAACCACTAAGCAGCCCTTAGTGAATAATGCAGCTCCTGACTAAGTGACAGGGCATAGCATGAAAAGAGTGCCTAAGAATAACAGTTGTGCCAAAAGTAGCAGGAGAATTTTAAATTAACACAAGCTAAATTTTCTTAGCAAAAATAAGCTTTTTTCAACACTTCCTTCCACTGTACAGCATTCCAGACTAAATGAACTTGCAGCTATGGAACAGAGGAAAGAAAAGAGAGTTAACCAAAACTGCAGAAAGTTCTTCTAGATGTACCCAGACTACACAATTTAAGTTGGAAGAAATTCAAATAATTAAACTGCAATTATCTAAACCCTTACGAAATCTTCATGATCTTCTCAGGGAGCATTCTGCTTGTATACAGTATATGTATTGCTTTTAAGCAGTGCTTTATTGTCCTGTGTTAAACCTTTCTGTAAAATGATGTTGCATCTAACGACATTGGAACTGCTGGAAGTCCTTTTGAGTGTCTTAATCCTAGAAGCAAGGTAATCAGATCAATAGCAATTCTCCCTCTACTTATTCATCATGTGAAAAGTTAGTTTGAAATATAATATACAAAGTAAAAATATATATATATACGATAAATTACAGGAGATTTAAACAAAGCCATTTCTCTTGCTCTTTAAAAGACCTGAAAATGTGTCCGGTGCCCCTCTCTGTGTGTGGCCTCCAAATACAGAAACAAGCTTGCACTGTTTTATTTCAGTTTTGCTTCATTTCTCCCCAAACAAACTCTCACTGCTAGTCTACCAGGCATCTCCCCCTCCCCCTTTTTTCAAAAAATGAAAAAACATTAACTGTTTAGGACCAATTCATAAAACTGAATCACTAAGCAAATCAGTTACGTTTTGCAAGAACTATTTAAAATTTACCCTCATTCCTATAGTTGACAACTTTTTATGTGGGATTTAGGGGAGCTGTAAATTTTAATTTATCTTGAAATGTAGGATGATATAGCATTACAGTTTTAAGAAAAACACAGCTTTCAATTTTCATTTGCTTTAGGTAGGAGAAGCAGGTCTAATCCTGAAACTTACCAATACAGACTTTATTACTGGAGGAGAAGAGGAACTAAAAAAATGCATCCTACAATGTCAGCTCTGTTTTTGTCTACTGAATAAATGTTCAGAGTTAATGATCTAAATATTCTGAAGATTAAAGAATTATTTTGAAGTGATGAAAATTTAAATCATAGCATCATTTAGGTCGGAAAAGACCTCTAAGATCATCAAGTCCAACCATTAACCTAGCACTGCCAAGTCTGCTACTAAACCATGTCCCTAAGCACCACACCTATATGTCTTTTGAATACCTCCAGGGATGGTGACTCAACTACTTCCCTGGGCAGCCTGTTCCAATACTTCACAACCCTTCCAGTGAAGAAATTTTTCCTAATATCCAACCTAAACCTCCCCTGGCACAACTTGAGGCCAAACTCACTCCCGCATTGCATGAAGATAGTTATACATATACTCTGGTATTTTTAGGTGCATTTGTTTAATCCATACCACAAAAATTGGATCACACATAAAAGTCAGATAGACATGTAGCAGACAGGATGTAATACTGGAGCAACTACAATGAAATCTGGCATCAGCCCACACAAAGCATCTATTTAGGGATTTTCTTTTACCATTTTCTAAAAGTAACATATTTATTACCTTCCTCTGGTATAAAAAAGTTTACACCCAGCCCTATTCCAAGCTGCTTTGGATACCGACTGACATTTTATGTGATTTCAAAATTAATCATTAATAGGTCACACTATTCTACTAACAAAAGTGTCTAACTCACAAAGGAGTCAAATCCGCAGACCAAGCCCTTAATCATTTTAGGGATAGTACTTAGGCCCAAATATTTACAAATACTTACAGGAATACAACAGGAAGTAGCATGTGTATATACTACTACACTTCACTTACATCATTATCAGTATACTAAATATATTATGTAGAAGGTTATGTACTGTTGAAAAATGCATGGAATTATTCTTTGCTTCTTCTCTGTAACTGAAGTTTTGCAAAGGAGGAAAAGAGGGGAAGAATGGCAAAATGGCAAAAGCAGTAAGCAAGCCAAATGCATTGAGTGAAGTGCATGTCAGTAGGGTTACAACATGGATTCTTTTGATCAATTTTTTATTGAGCTTGCAGATATTTTCCACCAACCAAATACCACAAACCACAAGATGACTTAGGAGATTCACAAAGTGAATTATGAGGAATTTAAAAATATTCCTTACTCTCTTTAAATACGGAATATCTATTCTAAAACAAGTCAACTCCTGTTCCACTTCATCCTGATGCTTCAGAACATTATCTCTTCCTTAAAAGTCTATAAACATTGTTTTGCTATCACAGATCTTTCACTTGGTGAAAATAAGTAACAGAAATCTGCTGATGGCGAAAATAGCCATATTTTAAACAGTGACTAGTGTTTAGTACCTGTGAATTACAAGTGTTAAGCAACATTCAAGAGAAGTCTAAAGTACTTTTTCCAGGAAAAATGCAATGGAAATTGAGTATTACGCATTGTCTGCTTTGTCACTATAACAAAACAATTCAGAAGAATAAGAACGTTTGTTCTTGAACTAGGTATAATTATTTGGCTGTGTATGAAGGAGCTGACTAACAAGAACATGAATTTCTTCAGTCTTCTTTGTAACTTCCCAATGCTCTTTAAATGTCACACAGCTGATTCTTATGCTGATTTTTCTCCTTCTCAAAGCAAAAAGTGGCTTTTTCACAGTACTGTATTAGGAATGCAAACATTTTATTCAAGTTTCCACATAAACAACCAAGCCCACAACTTCCCAGTCCAAAGCCATCCAAGATGAACCACAAGAACACTCAGTTAGTTAAAAAGCAGAAACAAAATGTACAATTCTGGAAGACAGATTATTCATTATTGTTATTATTGAGAAATAAACAGTAATTAAAACTATTAACTAAATTAAAACTAAACTATGCAAAGATTCTTTTGAGCTACCACTTCAAAGATTTTGTTTTCCTGAAATGTTCCAATTCTGAAACATGTTACTTACTGGCACAAGAAGGGTATAATGGATGCAGAATCCAGGTTGAGAAGGAAAATATTCATCAGACACAAATCTTATTCTGATCTGGTTTCCTTTGGAGATTTGTCTGCTTGGCACACTACTGGAACCACACCAGCGCCCTAAAACAGTGCCATCACTAGGCTCTTCAACTTCTACAAAGTCATACCTGAACAGAAAAGAAAATTACATGTTTATTTACTGGTAAATTTCTATAAACTTCCTCTTTTAATCAACTGACTGGGCAGTTTGCACTTTTTTATTTTTATATATACTTTTTGAATGCTAAAGTAAGCTACCAAAGCCAGCTATTTTAAATGTAGCTTCCAAGTTGCTACTGGCTTAAATACATAATAAAATCATGCAGTGAGGTTAAAAAAATAAGAGCTAAGTTAGCATTTTGAACAGACCATGAGTATGATTGCTTGTTCCTTTTATGGGAAACACATACGACATGCAGGATAGGGCAGAATGAAGTCAGAGAAAAAACTGAAATTGCTTAAGCCTGGTACAGTAATTCATATTGGAATATCACTAGAAATATACCGCTTATTACCAGTGAAAATTCAGTGGCTTTTTGATACTGAAACCTTGCCCTCTTGTAATAGCAGTGGTGAGTAGGCTCCGGGAGGTTAAGGTGGTTTAGGGAAACTTGGAAGCACGTTTTAAGCTTGTGCATATCCCAGTGAGACGTTTGTTAAGCAAAGACCTAAACGTACCATGCATCAGAAAGAACCTGCTATTTTGGTAATACTGACAAGAGATATATGGCTTGGGAGCTTTAAAAGAATGAAACATACATGGTTTGATTTAGTTTCATTGGTTTTTAACGTGTGGTCTGGGTGTCCCTGGGGATCCACGAACAACTCCAAATAGGTCCATGAAAGGTAACTAAGAAACGCCAGTCAATTGTCATCCACAAGCTTAAAAATGCCACACAGAGGTCCTCGCTTCCACTGGAGAATGTTTAGGGGGTTCTCAAGTCATAAAAACATTGAAAACCACTGCTCTAGAAGGCATGCCTGGTTTTAATATTTTAACCTGTTTCATGTCAGTTCCCCAGCTGCCTACGACAGAATAAACAGTGGGAATTTCAGTCCCTTTTCCCCTGCTGGAGCCTGAAAGCCTCTGAGCCGCAGCAGCAGCTCTCCTCGGGAAGGCAGGGGCACGCCGCTGCCCCGCGGCACCGTGCCCCCTAAGCACGACCACAGCGCGCCTCTGGGGCAGCGGCACGGCTTCCGAGACTGCCGTGCTGTCGTACAGGTGCAGGCACACGCTGGGCGTACTGCTCACCGAGATCGGAACTGGTAAACATCATCGGACCCTTTCCAAGGGTACAAACAGTCCTACGTCTGATGACAGCAAATACCCATATTTTGAGAAGGAAAACACACACACACACTGCCAAACACACCAAGCAATATTTAATGTGAAAATTATTACCTCAAACATTTTCTACTGAAGCTTTTTCTGGATTTTTTTTTTCAGTAAAGCTAATCTTTATAATGATTCCCAGTTCCCTAGTTAGACAGCAGGCAATAAATTCTTGTGTTGCATGTTTGTGCAAGAGTGACTTGCACATTTATTTTCTCCGTTTAAAGGACCGGTATTTTTTCCACTTAATTAGAAATGAATGCAATGAATATGCTCATTAACTGAGGTCAAAATACATTACTGCCATGTACCACAGTTTTAAATCTTTGTTGAACTTATGATACTAATTACTTTAGCATCATCTTTTTTCCCCCCTGAAACACTGATTCCTTTAACTGATCCACCACTGGTTTTGCTTTATGATCAGGTATACAACATATTACAAAGGCAACTTGTACATTAACTGCAGTAAGACTTCAGGGCTCACCGTATTTACCAAATTGATTTTGAGCACTGAATTTTATTTTTTAAGATCAGGTTACAAAATTTCCAACAATAACCACTTTTTTATTTTTCTAGTTAAGAGTATCAAATAATTATTCTCTCTCTACTTTTCTGATTTGTAAGGAGTAAATAAGTTGATCGTGATGTTTATCAACCTAAGCTTAAGATGATTGGGGGGTCAGGCATAGTACAGGCATTAGTGCTGCTACTATAACTTACACAGCACTTTCTGTTGCACCCCGTGGTCTCACAGTACCCCTGAAGTAAAAGAGAAATTCAAATTCCACAGTTTAAAACCTGAACCCTTAAAATAAATGCTAATTAATTCTATTAGTTGTCACATAAGTTAGAGGGGGGAAAAAAAAAGTATTCTGAAAAACCCAAACAAAGTTCAGCTTCCTGGAATGCATGGCAGGTCCAGATAACTCTGTTTCTCCGGGTGTTTTCTACGTTCAGTTATTCTCTCCTTGATCTTTGCATGCAGTATTTGTAAACAAGCTGTCCTTCATAATCAAAATCATTTCCAATTTTTCAGTGTGTTATCAGTCATACCTTGATTGTGCTGCTTCTCAGTCACCCCCTCCCCATCCTAATACCATTCTGTTCCTCAGCAACCCACTTGTTTCCAAGTGATCAATCCAGAAGTACGCTCAGCACTTCACAGCACTCACTAGTGCTGCACCCAAGTGTGCACAATTACCCAAATCACTACTGGAGGGATTTACTAAAACCTACTTTATAAGCCAATCAAACATAACTTTCTCCTGGCAACATGATACAGTACATACAGCACTAAATGCTTTACAATGATTGTTCCCTTTCTCTAACATTTCCCTCAGGACCTGCAGAGGATTTATGGTTTTAGTTGCTTTGGACACCANTTTTTTTTTAATGTTCAACAAACAGGTTTGGTGCTGTAGAAAAAGTTTTTGCTTTCAAAAGCAAATATGAGATATGAATATTGGTTTCTTATTTCTGGACACAGATATAGGTGGAGCTCCCTGCACAATATAAATATTTCTTTAGAGAATCTTTAGAAGTTCAGTCTACATCAACAGAAAAAAGACCCTCACACATTTTCTGGTCATTGTGACGTTTTTAACCCATAACTTCATTCCTGTCAGTTATCTAGGTTGAACGTGCTGCAAGAGCCTGCCAAAAGGGTCTTCTGTGCAACTACGATTTCCTAGCATTGCACGTGTTGACTGAAGGTTGAACTTGCTGTGAAATGCAACAAAACAAAGTGGTGCAGATGCTTTAGTGTTTACAAGACTGAGCTGCATAATTCTGCGGCTTTGTGTCACAGGGCTAAAGAGCGGCAGGGACATCACAGCCATCCAAAATTCTTTCCCCATCAAGAGAAGGTTCTCCTCGAAAAGCAAGAAAACTAGAATAAATAACCAAGAATTGAGAAACTATTTTCTATCTGCAATGGAGTAAAAAAAAAAAAATGTTAAAATGCATGTTGAACCCCCAAATCCTTCTTTTTTTGTGCAGTGTACAAACCAGAAAACACAACCCTCTTTGGCACAATGACTAAAAATATGCTCTTGTGCTTTATCTGTGTTCAATAGATTATTCAAATATTAAGACAATGTAGTCGTAAATTTTAGCAGTCTCATCTCCTTTCCCAGGATGAAAGATGCTTTTGCCTTTAGTCCCGATGCCGATAGTGCCCTCCCATGTACCTGCTGCAGAATACGTATCCCTCTACCCTATGGCCAAGGTGCCTGGGACCCTGAATTGAATTAAAAACCTGAACAAAACAATTTATTTGAAAAGGACAAAGAAGCAATGTAAGGGACTCTGAACTTCAATGCCTTTCCAACCAGGAAATGTATTTTCCACGGGAATGCGTTTTCCTCTCCTTTCTTTAAATTTCTGTGGTTTACACCGTCATTTGCTAAACGTTTTCTGACAGGCTGTTTACCTTGGCTTACAGTTTTGTGACCTTTGTGCGGCTTCCCTCTGCCTTCATAATCCCACAAATATATCAATGAATATAAGGAGTTTTACCCACATGGTAAAAGATTTTGTCATATCAGGGACACTGTATCTTTCCACCTCTATACAGATGCACTAGACAAAAATTTAGCACACCTGTCAAAACAGCTTGTGAAAGGCAAATTTTATTTTTCCTTCTGCATTTGATGAGCACCGACTTTTTTTTTTTCCCCCTTTTCAATTAAGAAATAGGAAGTTGATAACAATCCCTGTCATTTTTTCCCCTGTGGGATGCTGCAGTATTTCTGTTCCACTTTGTTTCAAAGCATATGGAATTTCAAGGTTTTCCTGGTGACAGCACACCAAAATACCTGCCTCAGACTTGGGCCAAAAGCATCCAAGGTCCTCTGGCAGTTCACCAGACAAACTGTTATTGAGCAGAACTTAGATGGTTTATATTTGGGCAGCTTCCATTTTGGAAACAATGGAAATTACTAAAAACTAAAACCAAATTTTGTAAGGAAAGTTTCCTCTTTCGTTAATATTTGAAATCATTTTCATTACTGAAATATTTAAATTTCCTGTGGAATAGAACTTTTAGTTTCCACCACTCAAGCTAAACTGTCTGGTTGTACAGACAGAAGTGTCAAGGTACTGGCAGAACCTCACATGGTCTTTACCTCTTAGATCACTTAGATCACAGCTGCAAGTAATCATATTGTTCTTTGTGAAATAAACACTATATTTAGAGAGGAAAGAAAGGCTAAACATTCAGCTTGAAGACTTTATTTTTATTTTTTTAAAGTTTGTCTGACTCACTTGTAATAAATTCTGGAAGCCTTCCTCAATCAACTAAGCTCTCCAGTAACACTTTAATGGGAAAGTTCATGTTTATCTGGGTGGAAAGGTGAATACTGGAGCATGACAGACCATGACTCAGACCCATGGTATCTAATGGCAGACCCAATTTGTTTAACCAGCCTTCTTATTGCCCATAGATCAATGCGTTGTCCAGCCTCCAGCAAAAATGCATGAGAAGACATGGAGAATGCAAAACTCATGATAAAGAGCAGAGAGAAAATGGGATAGTGGCATGCTGAGTTAGAGAAAGAAAAGTGGATTTCAGGCAAACTCCAAGCCTACAGATGCAGCAGGACAGCTGTAGAAAGAAGAATGCACTGCAACCATTCAGTCAATAAGAGAACTTCTTTTCTGTTACCGACACTGCCCGCCCCTCCCACGGAGCCTAAAGTTGGAGTTTTCCTCAAAGACTGAGGCACAGAGAAACAAGACACGTCACGTGAAATAAAAATCAAAATGCTAAAACAAATTAAACAATTGGTTACAATGAAAATGCACTATTTTTCAATTGGTGTAAGAGGAAATCTTACTCATGGTAATTTTTTTCCTCCAATATGGCCTTGCAGTAAAACCATCCGCCACCCAAGTTTGCAAGCTTCAGAACAGTTATTTAATTCCTTTGCCTTTCAAACGTGTTAGTTTACTTTATATTGTTTTGTATTTATTGCCAGTTAACTATATCCACCTGAACCTCAGACTGGAAAAGACTGGCCCATCAGTCCCACCCTCCACCAAGAAGTCAATCCAAATGTCCTGAAATCCCAAACCTGTAACAGTGCACGTCTGCACAAACTCGCTATTAATAACTCGGCTTGCCACCCAGGTGGCAGAGGAAAAAGCTCTTATGATACAGAAAGCAAAACTTCCTGGAGGGAGCCAAGGGAGAGGGCTCTGTGGCTGAAGTGCTGACCTGCGGCAGCACCAGCAAGGACTCAACACGGAGTAAAACATCAGTAGAACTGGTTCCACCCAACGTTAACAGAAACATTTGACTGGGGGCTGCTTCGGGTGACAGTAAAGACAGGATATTGGAAGAAAACTGTTTTTCAAAGCCTAACACGTAGAAAATTTTAAATATTTGAAATGTTCCCTCTCGATCACGTCTTTCCAAAAGGATGTTCTGGAAAAAAGGCACCCAGAGCCCCGTGACTCCAGTCAGCGAGGTGCAGAGCGCTGGCAATTCCCCCCAGCCTTCATCCTCCTTTAGGAGGACTTGGCAGGGCCTCCACCAGGAGAGGGCTGCAGATCGTCCAACAGCTGAGAAATGAGTCACAGTCCCCACAGCAGCTTACAATTTCTGTCATGCTTGATGTTTTAACGTAAAAACAGAAAAGATGTCGAAACAGCAATGATTCGATGTAAAATACACTTCCACAGCTGTAATTGTATTTGCTGATCCTACACATACTGTGTTTTAACAGTCACTGTTAAGAAACAGCATACCCAGAAATAATCCAAATAAATAACTGATGAGGTCAGTTTTTTGTACTCAGAAAATGATGTTTAATTATACACAAACATCACTTCCAGCAATAGACATCCCTTCCAGCCAATACAGCAAATGAGTATATTATATAAAAAAGCACGTATCCTGCCATGTCTACATTTTCCATGAAATAAAGATTCTCAAGGTATAAACAGAGAACATTTCTAACTGCCATGCACCAAATATGGACCGTAGTTTCTGCGGCAACCTACTTTGAATACGTCTATTTTAGAATATGCAGTACTGTACATTAGGAACTGCCTTATGGAAACACAGATTCATTCACAAATGTTAGATGGTTGCCATGGCTCTCTCTAATCTTTCCTCATGCTGATTAGTAACAGCCTGAGGCTTCTAACATAACCACACAACTCCTTCTGTATTTCTACCTTCTTATTTAGGATACATTAAACAAAATGTTTAATCCTTAGATTTCAGTTTTCTTCCTCTTCATTCACTGTATATTCATAATCAAAGTGGTTTACATTTACGACACTGCAAGCAAAAGGGAAAAATGAGAGAGGGTTTAAACCCCCCAGATTCTACTCTTCAAACAGCCGAACACTTTTCATGAAGAGAAAAGGATGCACTGCTTGTTTGATTTGGAGAAATTACCTGTTGCTTAACCACTCTCATGTCTACCAGAAAATGTTCCCATTTCCTGTGGATCTGCAGAAAACCTGAGGCATCCTGGGAAGCTGAGACACCTACTCTTTGTATAGTAGCTTTTGTCACTTGGTGACAAAGCACTGTATGGAGAAAAAAAGTCTGCTGAAAACACGTCCTTTCCCTGATGAATAGTATCCTACACTAGTTATGAATAGAGATAATAATGCATGTAACAAAAAAATGGGATGACAGAGTATTCTTTATTCTGCTGCACACTTGTATTTCTGTTCTTCCCCCCAGAAACAGAATACTGGGACAAAATATTTCAAGGTACTTACGGTACAACACCACACGGAAATGGGTGGCAATTCAGGGTCCTACTGCATTGGACACCATATTCCCCAAAGCAACCTTCCCTTCATAAAGAGGCATCCCATTGCTCCCACATAGCGCACCAGCTCAGTAAGCATCCTCCATTATACAGTACTAAGCTCTGCAGATTTTGGAGAATTAAATGCCTTCACAATCTTTTCCTAGTACTCCTCTGTAAACTCTAGAGTATTTTAGCTTGGGAATCATTTTAGCTTAGTGGCCATAATAAATCACATGCTCCTACTACACAGATTAATATTTTGTACAAAGCCAAAAACATTAGCGGAGCTCAGAGTTCATATCAACAGCCAATGTTGTAAAGCTTTCTTTCTGGTCTACTATAAGCTTCTACCTCTACTCACACTGTTCACCACGGTCAAAGTACCTCTTTCAGCTTCTCTGAATCTATAATTATGTTTTTATCATTGTTTTTCAAGCAGCATTTTAAATATTTAGTCTAGTATCCCAAATGGTAATTTTTCCTTTATGTACAGCTCTTATATCCTGAAATGTAGCTATGGCTCCAGACAATGATGTGAAAAATAATGGCAAAGCAATTTCCTAACAATATTCAAGGCTAAATTTTAGAAAACAATAACAAAAGTGTTCCTAAGGGGCATTTTAAGCTCGTGAAGATTCGCCCAGGGCAGGGCAGGCAGCACCCCTTCCCTCAAGCACCCCCGATGATGCAGCAGCACTACCCGCCTGGCCAAGTCTCCCCTCTCCTTTTTACCTCCTTCCTGCCTGCCTCAATGGAGGCTGGGGCTCTATCTATGTGCATTGAAATGAAAACGCTTATTTCTTTTGTTCAGTGATGCAATTACATATGGTCTCCTGCCTGCTACAGTAGCGCACAGGATTTACCAACCCAGCACAGACCATTTATCATGAAGTCCAATATCCTGCTTCAGGACAGGCTAATAATTGCTACTTGAACAGAAAGTGAAAAATCCCTGTAATGTAACTGAGGAGTTGCAAAACACCGCATGAGGCAGAAAAAATGTGTTCCCAACCCTAGCAGGAGATCGGTTTACCCCTAAAGCATGTATGGAGTTTCCTCTCACTTCAGTTTACCTAGTTATAAGTTAATGGTCATAAAATTACGCAGACCTATTTTTAATCCAGCCACAGCATATCAGTCGGAAGCTAGCATGAAACAGTACTTCCCAATAATTGCTGCTAGCTTATTGGTTTCCCTGTTCTCGTGTTATTGCCAAAAAAAGCGAAGAGATCTATTTATTTGACTTTATAAGCACCCTAGGACACTCACACATGACCATCTATCCTTTTTCAGGATAAGCAATCCTGCTTTTTGCAGCATCTCTTTCACACGTATCTTCTCTGATATCTTGATAATCAGACAGCAGCAGATTAATGTAAATTGCATTACATATTTGCTGGTACTGCTATCTAACTACAACTTCACTGGAGCAACTTTGTTAAAATGTTGATGATACGCAAAGAAGGCAACCACACAGTGTAGCGAGAGGGAGCAAGGGAAGGAAGAGGACACAGGGAGGAAGAGATGGGGAGAGAAAAAAAAGAAAAGCTGAATAACAGGTGGGGAAACACAACTGTCTGTCTTGGAATAGGAGAGTTGGTCCATCTGCTATTCCTGCTGCTGAAGCGGGAGAAAGCTGCTTATAAACCTGATAGCGAGCCTACCGGCTTAACTATACTTAAGACTTCCAGTAACCAGAAAAAAACATGAGGGAAGGAGAGCATGCTGTGCATAAACTGAAATACTGAGACGCTGCACACAGTAACTTCAGGTTATGCTGCTGGGCCTGCCTCTGTAGCTTGCATTTCTCTCGACATCAGGGCCTCGAGAAGCACGCAGGGAAGTGCAGGTGGCTGCACGGTGTGCCTGCCTCACCAAGCTCAGGCGGCCTCAGCTCACAGCACGTGCTGTACCCTTACAGCACTCCTTCCCTTCTATCTTCTAACAAGCAGGGGAGAGGGAGCGGGGGAACTCCATCAGCAGTAGTTGTTCGCAGAGCAGCCCAGACAGAAGCAAGACCCAGCACTGCCACGCTCATTTTCAAAGAAAATAACTTCAGTCTACGCAGTTAGAAACAGAGCCAACTACGGTAACATGAAACAATTTTAGAAGCAATAAATTAGGATTAGGATCGTTTACAAAAATATTTTGATACTGTGGGCACAGTTTACTTTATTCAAACAGCTTGCTTAAGATTGAGAGGACCAGGAAGGAATTTTAAGGAGCCTAAAATGTTTTCTAAGTCAATGAGTGTAGTCTCTGGTGTGAAAAAGGAGTAAGGGATTATATGTCAACTGCCCACTCGTCAGCAATCACTCTCCTAACACTCATCTGGGCTGTGAAAATAGATTTTAAATAACCTGTGAAATAATAGCCATTATAGTGTCCTCTAGCAATGGCAGATACTAAAAATGAACATTGGATTTACTTTAACGTAGAAAAAATGTGGGTGGGCAAGAATGCCATGGTATCCCCTAGGTTTGTGCAGCACGTGCTCCTGATCATGCCATGCTGGCTATGTTGCCCTCCCTTTCAGACCAGGGAAGCATCTTGCTCTATTTCCCTTTCTCATTATGAACTTTGATTTGCTTAGAGAGTACAGTTTTGCAGCTATAAACCATTGCTGTGGAAGCGAGTTTGGTCTTTTTGAAGCTCAAGAAATGTGTTTTGTAGAGTTGTCTCAGTTATAACCGCACTATGCTTTCGTTTTCGAGTTTTTATCTTCTTTTACTGCCTATGATATCTGCTTTGTTACATTTACAAAATTGTTATCATACAAATGGTATTAAGCAACTTTTAATACGCAATAGAGAACCTAAAAGAACGTTTATATTTAGAAGCGAAGTTCAGATTACAAAATCTGGTATTATCACTGTCTTGTGCCATGAGCTTAATCACGATTCTCTTTCCTTTCTATGAATCCATTACTTTGAGCGTACAGTGGCAACTGTACTGCAGAGCTTCAGCAGGGCAGGAGCTTAGGAAAGGCTTGACTCAACCTTGACTAGTCCGGAGCTTACACTGACTGCAGCCTCTTCTGGGTACGGCGCACACCTCTGCCACTGTCAACTACTGACAGTAGTTAACAGCAAAATGGGACCAGCCAAAAGATGAGTTACTGTACAAATCATCACGTAGCAATCAAAGAGACAACTTTCTGGAACCACGGAAAATGCAAAAGACCTTTCTAAAGTAAATAAGTAACAGGAACCACATTTTTGTCCAATGAATTCAGAATATGAAAGATTTTTCCTTGTACTTAATTTCAGAAACGCGCCTAATCCAGACATACAGAAACAGATCCATTTACTTCTTTCCATGCAGAAAAATACTCATTTTTTCTTCAAAACATAAGAAAGCAGGATGCATGAGCGTATTGGATTCCTCTGCATTCATTAAATTGAAATGACAGTACAATTGAACTCATATGAAAGAAATAACCTTTACAGTACTGATCTTTTCCTCTATATGTAAAAGAACAAGTTTTAGATAAACAAAGAACTCTGGTCCCAAATTCATTTAACTACTTAAAAACTTTGATCCCTACAGCCCATTCTCACCCTCCCTTTGAATCAATTCTGCATTTAAGCCTCTCTTGAAATGTATTCATTTCAAGTATTCAGTTGTCTTGCATCAAATGGATTGAACAACTAAAAATCAACAACAAAAAATCAAGCACCAGAGGAATCATCCCACCTTGACTCAAGTTTCATGGCATTTCTACACACTGCTCCTAAAATGCCACCTTTCTGCCAGCAGTAAAACCTTAATGTTGCTACCAAGGACTTCAGCTTAAATCACCTGTTTCATAATAATTCTTTCCTATCACTATTTCAATTAATCTAAGGCACTTGAATACTAGAACTCATCCTGGCCACTTAAATTATATGACCCCCTTTCAGACTTTGAATAAAAATGATTAACGACTAATTTATATGTTGGGGAAAAAAAAGTAAAAAGAAATGGTGTATTGAAGAATGAGAGCTCACATGCTGTTTTATAATTCCAGCTATTAATGGAATCATTCCTATCCAAATGGATCTGAATGTAGAACACAGCAACAATGAATTCTAACTTTAACATGACCTTACTTTTGCTGAACAAGTTATAGACAGTGATGAAGGAGACATTTAAGTATCACAGATACGTGGAGTCATCTAAGCAGAACCCAGCCTATCTATGTGCACAGAATATCACAAAGACCAGGTGGCTAAAGCTGAACACATTGAAATTCTAAGGCAACAGCTGTAAGAAAAGAGCGTTAAGAACTGATCTTCAGTATAACATATTTGAAGCCTTAGAGATTTTGAAGGACTGTTTTCTGAATTTTCAAACAGAGGTGGCAGAAGCAATCCCTTCAACCTTGGAATGAGAGGGGGGATGGAAAAAAAGCCCAGCTACTTAGCGACATGAGTCACCATGAACATTGTCTGCACCCATTCCTCTTTAAATACAGAGTTCATTTAAAGGTCTTTGTCTAGTTATTCAATGCAAACTTGAACTTTGTACCTACCAAAGAGATAACTTCACCCTCTGTAATCACAGTCTCTTGAAACAAAAATGCCCACCAGAAGCATTTAAGACTACCAGACAGCAAGGACAGACCATCAAATGTTGAGAAGATGTATTTCATTCTGAATCTATGCTTGGTAGTGTGCTCTTAGCACTTACATTAATATTGCCTCTACAACGCTCTCAAGGCAAAAACAAACAATACGAGTTTGTATGTTTTTTTTTTTTTCCCCTGCAGGTTCCAAAAGAAAAAGATGCTGGATTTAGTTTTCCATGCGTGTGCTCTGTTGATGCAGTTAGTGCTTCCATGACATAGGCCAGCAGAAGTGGAACATCTATCATCTCTTTGTACTGAAGCACTTTGGAGCTGGAGCTATGCATCTGTATTTTACTCCAAATGTTAGATGGAGAGATGTGGTGTAGTTACAAGAAAGGAAGCTTCATGTGCTGTAAGTTACTCATTGGGTCTTATATTACATGGAAAGCTCCCTTTAGAAAATTATGTAACAAAATGTTTAGCTTTTTTATTGTGTTTACCATAACTCACCACTGCATAGTATGCATTTGACATAATTTATGTCAAAGAGACAGCTAAGCAAATATTTTCCTTTTTCATAGCCACTGACTACAGACAGTCTCTTTATGTTTCTTCTAAATACACTTGTTTCAGCCCTGTCAGACTGAGCCAAATCTTCAAAATTTTTAACCCTTGTCAACACTTTCCTAATGATACATTCATTAGGAACACACAGGGCTGTTTAAGCAGTTTGGATGATGGTTTCTACCAAAGAACTTTGATGTTCCCGGAATGGAAGGGAACAGATTAGATGCAGTTTGGTCAAAAGATCTGAAGTGAAGGCAAGCAGCTTACAGAAATGTTATGGAAAAGGGAGGTAGTGAATATAGTGCATGGGGCTCTGTATCTTAAAGCATCATCCTAAGTACCCTTAGAGGAAGAAGATTCCTGGAATTATTTATATTTCATTTCATGTGAGTAGAGTAAAAAAAAGTCACAGTACTACTCGGAGAGAGTCAAGAGACTTGTAAATGAACGTAACTATCCTAAAATGAAGATGATGGCCAAGTGACATCGAATATTCAACACTCAGTCAGTTCCACATTCCACTTGTGCATTTTAATCCTTATAATCTTATCTACAGTAATTGCACTTTAGATTTGTGACACATTTCTGTTTTATTATATATAATAAAAGTCAAACAGACTGAAATCATCTGATAATTAGAAAGAACAGCTGCCACCACCACCACCAAGATGAACTATAGCCATTCTGTGCACAGCAAGAGAGGGAGCTTGGCACGAGTTACTAATGTAGCAGATTTTTTTTTTCTTTTCCTATTGCAGTTTTGTGATGTAACGCTGCAGCATACAACCTACTCACAACATCAGACTGCCTGGTAAAGGCAACTGTAGCATATGTGTTCTTCATGGAAGAAAGGTACATCTGTGTCTTCCTGACACAGAGGAGTTTATCACAAAGCTTTTATCACTGTATGTTCTCAGAGACGGAAAGCAGCAATTTCGGAAACAAGCAGCAATTGAGCAAAAATCAATCCCTCCTGGTCAAGGAGAGTTATGGCATCTCCCTGATGATAGGAGCTGTCAGGCGCAGAAGTTTAATGGCCTAATGATTAAAACAGCATTGAGGGGCTAGCATCACGAAAATAATGAACTGTCGTATCAGCAAAAGAAAGGTTGCTTTTCTTCATCAAAAAGGCTGGACATACAGAACGTAAATCCAGTATGCCTCTGCTAGCTAGAAATTCTCCTCTGTAAGGAAAATTTACCACCAATTCTATCAGCTGAACAACACTCCACAAAACAGCTAGGAGAACTGCATCCTTCTTTTTTGTTTGTTTAGCTCGGTGGGGGATTTTTTGTTTGTAACCTTCTTCTGTCCCAAGTCTCAACTGAAATCAAAGTGTACAAGACTGAAATTACTGCACTATTGCAGAGATGTGTATACCTATACCATTAACAAAATAACGTAAATCTATTCCAAAATAAATGCATGGATCTAGTTCCCACGTAGAATCATAGAATGGCCTGGGTTGAAAGGGACCTCAAGGATCATCTGGTTCCAAACCCCCTGCCACAGGCAAGGATGCCACCCACTAGGTTGCTCAGGGCCTCATCTAACCTGGTCTTGAACACCTCCAGGGATGGGGCATCCACATCCTCTCTGGGCAACCTGTTCCAGTGCCTCACCACCCTCTGAGTGAAAAACTTCCTCTTAACCTCTAATCTAAATCTCCCCTCTTTTAGTTTAAAACCATTCCCCTTTGTCCTACCATTATCTACCCGAGTAAAGAGTCCTTCTCCATCCTTTTTATAAGACCCCTTTAAGTATTGAAAGGCTGCAATGAGGTCACCCCAGAGCCTTCTCTTCTGTAGGCTGAACAGCCCCAGCTCTTCATAGGAGAGGTGCTCCAGCCCCTTGATCACCCTTGTGGCCCTCCTCTGGACCCGCTCTAACAGCTCCGCATCCTTCTTGTGCTGGGGGTTCCAGACCTGGATGCAGTACTCCAAGTGGGGCCTCACCAGGGCTGAGTAGAGGACAATCACCTCCCTCGACCTGCTGACCACTCCTTTTTTAATGCAGCCCAGGATGCAGTTGGCCTTCTGGGCTGCAAGCACGCACTGCTAGCTCATGTCGAGCTTTTCATCCATCAGAACCCCCAAGTCCTTCTCTGCAGGGCTGCTCTCAATGAATTCTTCTCCTTGTCTGTACTTACGTCTGGGATTTCCATGGCCCAGGTGCAGCACCCCGCATTTAGACTTGTTGAACCTCATTAGGTTCACGTGGGTCCACTTCTCCAGCCTGTCTAGGTCCCTTTGGGTGGCATCACTTCCTTCTATCATATCAACTGCACCACTCAGCTTGGTGTCATCTGCAAACTTGCTGAGGGTGCACTCGATCCCACTGTCTATGTCAGTGATGAAGATATTAGACAGTACTGGTCCAAGGACAGCCCCCTGCGGTACACCACTTGTCGCCGGCCTCCACTTGGACATAGATCCATTGATCACCACTCTCTGGGTGCGACCTTCAAGCCAATTCCTTATCCACTGAACAGTCCACCAATTGAATCCCTCCCTCTCCAATTTGGAGACCAGGATGTCATGTGGGACTGTGTCAAAGGCCTTGCAGAAGTACAGGTAGATGACATCAATCGCTCTTCCTTTGTCAACTGATGCAGTCACTCCATCATAGAAAGCCACCAGATTGGTCAGGCATGATCTGCCCTTGGTGAAGCCATGCTGGCTGTCATGGATCACCTCCTTGTCTTGCATGTGCCTCAACACTGCTTCCAGGAGGATCTTTTCCATAATCTTGCCAGGCACAGAGGTGAGGCTCACCAATCTGTAGTTCCCTGGGTCCTCCTTTCTACCCTTTTTAAAAATGGGAGTGATGTTTCACTTTTTCCAGTCACCATGGACTTCAACTGACTGCCAGGACTTTTCAGATACAATGGAGAGAGGTTTGGCAACTACATCAGCCATTTCCCTCAGGACCCTGGGATGAATGTCATCAGGCCCCATAGACTTGTACGTGTTTATTTTCATCAGGTGGTCTTGAACCTGCTCTTCATTTATGGTGGGTGGGACTTTGCTCCCCCAGCCTCCATCTATGGGTTCAGGAAAATGAAAGACTTGGGAAGCCTGACTGGCAGTGAAGAGTGAGGCAAAGAAGTTGTTGAGTACCTAAATTATAGGTACACGTAAAATGGGCTTTTTGTTTACTTTTGAAAGGACACCATGGCATTCTCACAACTTTGCCCATAGAAAGTACCCAGTGTAGATAAAGATAGATAGATACTCGTTGGATGAAAAGACCTCATGGAATAGCTGAAATGTCAGAACTGACTTTGGAGAAATCCAAATGTGGAGGCCATGCTAGTCAAGTGTTGGCTCCTAGCCACAGAAACGGACAAAAACTTGCCAAAGCTTCAGGATGCATCAAGGACATTTCTTATCTATCATTGTTTTCCTGTTAAAGAACTATATTAAGCAAAGAAGTTTTTTATGTAGCTGGATGTGCTTTTCTTTTACTTCCCCCTCCCCACCATGTGTTAGCAATATTGGAATGACTGAGATTTAAAAAGCTGTTAACTATCTTAAACAAATATACTCCAGTGTATTCTCTCATCGGTCAGATAACAGCTGACACTACAGAGCCCTACAACCTACAGAGATTACAGAGAAAGCTTTTGCATCGCACAGAACATGCAGCCTGAGAAGCAGGTGGAAGAACTGAAAAAAAATGGGACAGCGACCACTGCAGGTGACTCAAAGTCCTGTCATACACCTTAGAAAGGGAGGAAAGATATTCTATTACAAACTGTAGGCTGTTGGAAAGAAAGCCTAGCATCATTGCACTACGGTTTTTACCTAGTTTCAATCACAGGCCAGAACTACAGGATCAGGCCCCTGTAAGCTACAGAGTTACACTAGCAATAAATACATTACATTCATGCCATTTTCTTCTGTCCTTTGTCATATAAGCTTGACTTTGGAGAAACTGTTGAGTACTATGCAGCAGCAACACTGATTTGTGCCTTTCAAGAGGGCAGAAACACAATGGAGTCACAAATAGCATGAGATGCAGTCAAAAACTCTTCACTTTTCTACAGAAGGTACTGGAAAGAAGCTAAAATAATTTTACTAAGAACTACAAGAGCTAAGAAACATAAGACATTACTTATAAAGAGATATTACTCTAATAAGTTCATAGCTTAATAACTATTGATAACTCAGTAACTTAATTGGCTTGTGTAAGTTGTTTTATGCAATTAAAAACTCTTTGCACTTCAGTTATTTCCTCAACTTGTCAATTATTTCTATTCACTTCACATCAAAAAAGGTACACTTTCCCTTCCTTTACTGAGATTGTTACTGAATTTAAACTACAGGAACCCTACCTGTGCTTTTTCTTTTGGTTAAAAACGGCAAAACGTGTTTTCTTTTTTTTTTTTTTGTTTGCTTGTTTTCTCCAGAGGCTCACATCTTCCAAGCCAAAAAGCCAAATATGTCCTCAAAAGTCCACAGAGCAGGATTTGCATGCAATGTATGAGCATGATAAAACTACAAGCGAGTGAAGATTATGAGTGACTTACTACTTTCTTGATTTGAAATATTTTTGTATTTGTCACCTTGTTTACTTAAAATAAAGGTACTCCCATTAAAATACTATTCAAGTTACAATATTAAAAATATTTTAACTTATCTTACTTTTTTCTTTGCAAGTGGATGAATGAGTCACCCTACCTGGATTTTCTTTCACTTGCCACTTCACTCTGCCATATGCAAAGAAAAGAAAAAGTAAGCTAACTTTTCATTTAAAGAAAAGAATTGTTGTGCAAAGGGAGTGCACTCATTTGAGCAAACATATGCTTATAGTTCTTAGCATTTTATTATATTTGACATGGGCTTGACAATTATTCCCTTCAGAATTAGGAAAAAGATATCTGTCCACCTGTTATGAACCTCAGCTCCCAACTCAGAGGTTACTTTTGCACTTGCCCTTACGAAATTCAAATTTGTAATCAAACATTGATATTAGATATAAAAACAAAGACAAGCAAAAAATCAAATGAGCATACAAGGTACCCAAAAATAAAATCCAAAACAGGAAAAAGGTAATCAAATTAAAATCCAAAACAGGAGAAAAAAAGAAAAGAAAAAGAAAAAAAACTACTCAGAAAGAAAAGTCTTGTGTGAAATACCTCCCCAGGAACACAAAGCAGGATATGCCAAGTGACATATTTTATCTGTTAATTTACTGAAAAGAGTTCAGACAATGCACCATTATTCATACATCGGGTTTTTTAAGATCTATTACTATGATGGCAGATAGATATGGGATAAAAGAGATTAGGGTCTCTCCCCTTTCACCCACCCACAGGAAGCTCGTACAACATCAGCCCCTACTGTCACAAAATATCCACAACGTGATCAATCAGACAGCTTGGTTGAGAACTACATCCATCCATCTGTAACGTCATGGCTGTTTCTCTCCCAAGCTAAGAAGCCTTCAGATGGTAATCACAGGAAGGAAATACAGACTCTACAGAAACCTGTGCCAGTCATTTAGCAGACAGAATACTTACTGAAGTCATGAAAAACACAATACCATTGAAGAATATCAAACAAAGCACTACTGTAAGTGCTGTTTTTTGTAGAAAATTGAGAGCTTGACCATTAAAGGCCATTAAAGTATTGTACGGTAGTTTTGTTTGAACAGGAATGCTGTACTTTGTGTCTTGACCTGAATTACAAATCAGGTAACGTTTACCCAAATTTTTTCTGTAAAATTAGATATTCATTCTTCTAACATTGCCAACAATATTTTCCAAATGTCAAAACCTTCAGCTTAGAGAGAGCAATATTAAACATTCCACATTTTTGTATCATTGTGTATCTGTTATACAATAAGATATTGGATGCAGATGGAGAATGGGGGGGCTCCAAAGCTTTCAAGTATGAAATGCTTTTCTAGCACTGCAAAAGAAAATCAGAAGCTAATACCTTAAGAGATGCATTTTTATAAATATACTGACATGCAGGTGTCATATTTTTGCAAAACCTGAGCAATACTCTTGTTCCATCCCCCACACCTTTCCTTCAGTTATTTCATAAGTTTAAGCAAAAGTAACTTACTTGCAAATGTCATCTTCTGGGTCCTCAAGCCCAAATCTTTCATCAAAAGTAAGCTGTATCCATACATTTTCATCTACTGCTACTAATCTCCACACTAGTACAGTGTTGCGCGGGTATGTGTGTGGAAACTTGGGGCTGTGAATACTTCCATTAGTAGTCACAGTAATTATCTTCTCATGCTGAGGATCCTGCACTCCTAGAGTAGAGAGAGAAAACATGCATCAATACTGCATTTCTTCTCCTTTTCCTAAAGTGTTTGTATAGCATGCACAGAAAAAGGCCTTTTGTTTTGTTTGCTTTTTCCTTCATCTTGGAAGGAATTTCTGCATGGAAAATCTATATAATAGCAACAGAGGAAGAGATAAGTACTATTTTGCTGGCAAAAAATTATTCAAACCCAAGCCTCAACTCATGTTCAGAAAGCAGAACACCAGTTCAAGTGGAGGTAAGAGAAATGTGGCTGTATAATTCCTTAGACTCCAACACCTAAACACGAGACTGGAGTCCTCACAGAAGTCCAGCAACCCACGGGACTACATCATGCAGGCTGCCAATGGTTTCAATTCTTTGTTACTGGAAAGTGCAGAGAGATCACACCGAGGTACAGGGAGAGGTCTGCTCACACCAACCACAGAGGGGCTGGTTTAAATTTGTCTCTTGTTAGTGGAGACTTACATTTGTTGGGTTCAGTGATAAGGATTTTGATTGCTGCCTCCCTGCTGAGGGCTGTATCAGAGTAAAGTTCTCCTGATACAGGAACAGATCTGGGACGTGTTATTAGAAAGTCACCAAGTATATGAAATTAGACATTTACTGACAAGCCCCAATAGACAGAATTCCTCAAAATTCTTCAGCATTGTTAGACTACATAACACATGTAAAATTAAACATCTTATGTGGCAGCAAATGAATTCAAAAGAAATAAGCCAACTATGTTTGATTTTAAAGCACACAGGAACACTGAAACTGCTTTTAAAAAAATCTTTTCAGGTGATGAATTCACAACTGTGAGGAGTTAGCAAAGGAGTTAGGAAAGGACTCCGGCGAGCAGTAGCAGTGACTGTCAGGGACACCACAGCTCTCTTCACAATAACTCAAACAACCTCATTCCCAGGTGCCCAGCATTCCCAGGAATTCATACTCAGCAGCTGGAATCATCTTCTATGGGGGACTCAGCTGCAAACAGCAGGCACTGACCTAGTCTGCATACTTTTCAACATCATGACATGCAATGACGAGATTCCTTAAATGATAAAATTCAATTCCATAAGCACATCAAAAGAAAAAAAAAATCCTTATGCTATAGCACAAGACTTCTACTGTCTGACTTTTTCATAAAATCTGTATACAGTCAGGTTTGACATCATAGTCAACAAATCATAGGAATCCTCAGTTACCTAATTAATAATTTTAATAACTAAATACGCTTGTAGTTTTGTACTGGAGAGTAATTCATATTATTTAATTTTCAGCAAATCATTTCCTCTGCAGTTAGTTACTTCATTTTTGTTTGTTTTATAAACAACATTAGGATGAAGATGCATTTGAAGCTATGTAAGATGTCTATGCTTCAGCCTACAACGAAAACATACACTGCAATTGTACCTTATTATAGCTACAAGTAAAGGCTGACAGCTAAATGAATGTACTGCAAGAAAAGAAGGCCACAGAAACAGCATTGCAATTTTAAAAGAATTAATCTATACTTAAATATAATTTTAAAGTCTGACAGACTTTTGCCTTCTATTCTGATGGACTCATGCTTTCTACTTGTGGTATGAAAATGGAAATTTTTCTTTTAAGTGGAATTGCTGCTTACATAAACCTAACGGAGAGTGGTTTTGCCAGTATCCACACACAGTTACAGAGGACTGACAGTCTTGTGTACACAGAAGGGAGGACAGCATGCAGTAATAAGAAAAAAGCACAAAGAAAGGAGGCACAAGAGACAGATTCCTAATTTAGACACTTCCCTGGGTTTTTGTTAGCTGAGTCACAAGCATTTTTTCTATAATGTATAGCATGTCAGCTGAGAGCTCCACATTAAACACAGCAGCCAACAGTAATAAAAGTGACTTTCCCAGAGATTAGTACACCAGAATGTTACTTCCAAAGTATGTAAAGGAACACCATTTCACTGATGACACTATATTCAGTAGCTCTTTTTGTCTTTGAAAGCACACGCAGGATTACAAATCATGTTATATTTTACAACATATTAAGAAAATGTTTTCTTTTGTATCATATGGACAATGATAACCACAGCACTGCAAGTAAGGACTAAAAGTAGTCCAGGCATTTCAACTGAGAAGTCACTAAAAAGGGGCAAAAGAACAAAAAGGCGTATTGTAATTTAGTGAACAGGACTTGCGGCATCCCCAACATATTCAGCTCCTCCATTTGTGAAGAAAAAAATGTCTTTTACAAACGTTGTTCCATGAACATATCAAATTCTCACACACATCACTTGCTCCATTTCAAATATTTGCTCTCACACAGTGGAATTTCTTCTCTTACAAAAGAATTATTTTGTATGACTACAAAGGCAAGTAATTGCTGTCACTGGAGAATGAAGCTTGCTATTTATCCTCAGATAAGCTGCAATATCCCTTTTTATCCACTCTACATAAACAAATTGTACCACCATACCACAAAAAACTAGCGTTCTCCTACTGTGTTCATGCATGTTCTGAAAATTTCTTTTGAGTAAACTGTGTGAAGAGCACAGCCACCTGAATGTGGCTAGGTGGAGACTATAGTGTTTTTTGTTTTTTGTGGAATGACTTTACAATTTTTGGCTTTATTTTAGGGATAAATCAATCCAAGTTACACTTAAAAAGGAATAACAAGTTCAGCCAGATTTACAGCGGTCAGCTGCATAACTCTAAAGCCACATACATCAGTCCCTGCTGCCGTGACCTGTCTGCTTTTCTATTAACAACCCCCATCCCTTGAAAAAAAAAAAAAAGATTATATGATTGTATGATTGTACAGACAGCACTGATCAACTCAGAAGCATCAGTCTGCATGAGGACTGAGGTAGGCAAGGCACCATCCCATCCTGGGTGCAGCACTACAACAGGAGGGAAACCGGACAGACAGGGGCTTCAGTGAGAAGCTTCTTCAAGAGATGGGCAGAGGTCACCTGCAGCAAAAGGTTCTGGAAATGGGGCACACTGGATGGGGAAAAGCCCCCAAGCCAACCCAGGGATATGACACAGTTACACTTATTACGGAAGGACAGCACACACTTCACAGAGCCTGAAGCTGAAGAATGAGTCGCCGCAGTTGTCTTTGATGTGGTGCAAGATGCTATCACCAGATTTATATATCTATCAATGTAGAAAGCCTGTCCTTGAAAATTACAAGATTCCAGGCATTCTGAATGCACGGCAGTGCCTAACCCTTTCACTGCAATGGTAACGCAGATGAAAAACCACGGTATCACCAAGCAGATCAGCAGATGCCACTGTAAGCTGAAATTAAACCCACCGACAAGACAAGCTCATTCCTGCCTACTTCAAAGTAGGCCTCTTCCCCCATGGGCACAATACATTTCACAAAGATCAGCGCTGACACTTCTTAAATATAGCAAATACCTCTTCTCAGTAGGTTATAATCGCTACATTTTAGCGAGGGTCACAGGTAAAACTTGGACAAACCGAGTGCAGCTCTGGGGACTGAAGAAGAGCACCGAGGAGCGGAGAAACAGCCTCGGGCCCTGGGTGCCGCTCTGAGGGCAGATTTGCTTCAGAGGTGCGTGGTACTCGTAACAGCGATTTCAAAAGCTGTTTGCTGAACCTCCGCTAATTTCACAAAGTAACTTTTCTGTAAATAGGACAAGATAGGAGTCCTGATAATCACGGATTGTTAATAGACTATTTATTTTATTCAATAGCCCTTAATTATGAAAAACATCTTTTAGGCCTTCAGAAACAGCCTTAGACCATATATGGCTATCAATGCTTGAAAAACAATGCCAAATTCAAACAAGAAAATTCTCAACTCTAAATATTTACGGATTAACATTAGAGCCTTTTCTGCTACACAGTAATGTTGTAGTATGTGCAAGTTCTCTGCCTTGAAACTCGGTAACAAAAGATGACAGTAGCTATTTGTTCATTACAACAGAACTTCAAAAGGGATGTATTTTTTATTATTATTTGAAATGATTTCCTGCAACAATCCCATACTTTTTTTTTTTTTTTTTTTACAACACTCCGCATTATGTACAGAACAGACTTCGTAGAAGTTCTTTGACATGTAACATAACATGCTATTTTTTCCTTTTGACCAAACTTTCAAAAAGCAGCAAGCCTACTTTCAGACGTAATAGCAAAAGAAATACAGGAATACCTCTTTCTATCCTCTGTCTCTGGTTCAGTTGCCTCCAGGCATTCCATAGCTATTATCTGAATGTAGCAGTTGAAATGAAATTTAACTCTTTTGCCAGGTACAAAGGAAAAACTGGAAAATGATCCGTTACTGGCAGAAAATTGAAGATAAATAGCTCAGCTCAATATTGTTCACATGTAAGATGGGTATCAGCGCAAAACCACTCAAAATCATAAGAACACTGCTATGAAAGGACCTGTGCAGACCTCCAGTCCAAGCTCCTGGCTTGGTTACAATTCCTGCTCACACCACAGCAGGTCACTCATCTGAGGGTCTGCATCTTCCAGCCAACGCTCAAAAACTTCCATGGATGGAAACTCCACAGTTCCTTTGGAGAACCTGCTCCAGCACCATACTATCTTTCAAGGTAAGATGTTTTCCTAATGTCCAATCTGAACCTCTCAAGTTGCACTTTTGAGGTGGTTTTTTTCCCCCCCCCCCTTGAGGAGGAGCAGCAGCAGCAGGTTGTCTTGTTTTACACTCACTGTGGCCACCAGGAAGAGTTTAACTTCCTCATCCTTGTAACTGCTCTTCAGGCAACTGTAGGCCTGATATCAGACTGCCCCTTAGCCTTTTCTTCCCCACCTAAACAAGCCCGGCTTCTTTGCCCTCCACTCACCACCAGCCACCACTAGATGCTGAGCCTTAGAGCCTGGCAGCCCAGTCAGTTTTCAGCCTACCCAACAAGCAGACTGTTCTTCCAAACCATCATGCCTCAAGTACCACAAGAAATGCTTTTGAAGCACATAGGGTTTGTTTTCATTATCACCTTTTCAAGTAGTGAGCAAAGAAAACTTCACACAGGCTTGCTGTATCTCCTCAGATAGCTTTCTTAAGTAGTATGGTTTGTGGCTTTTCTGGGTTAAATCTGCAAGACACATCAAGCCTTTGATGGAGTTTCCATTCTGAGTTGCTTTGATGCTTTGATATAGCTACCTATTTGAAATCCTGATGTGATTCTTCAGCTATTACTAAAAAATAACCACAGAGAAGTGTTCAAACCCATAACACAATATACACACATGAGCTGTCAACTGTCACTTGATAAATTCACCTTCTAACTAGAAATCTCCTAATTTAAACAAGTACTCATCACCTAAATTAGCAAACATAACAAATACAAGCGTATAAAGAATTATATGGATGTAAAGTAACAAATTAGAAACATGTAGGAGAAATATTACATCTTGTTCACGTTACTCCTCCCTCTGACACATACTTACCTCAAACACATGAAAAGGCATGTAAAAAAATTCCAGCTCATACAACTCTAGATGAATGTACACAGGATTGTATTTGTTTGTTGGTTTTTATTATCATTATTATTATTTTTAAATCCTATAATTTATCCTATTTCTTTTTTTCTTCAGTCACCTTTTTGAGTTCAAACGTTTACTGTTACCTTAGGCACTGAATATCATACATGATTTAACTGCTGGCTAAAGGTCTTTCTCCTGCAGCTACGTAAAGAACATTACTTGAAGGAGTGCGCACAGACCAGATGAGCGGAGAAGAACTGAAGAATTGATCTCCGGGAACCCAGAGTTTTGGCAGTTGGCCAATGAGGGAAGGACAAAAGGAAGAACAAGAAAGCGGGAAGACATTGTTGGAGAACAGAGCATGGAACTGTAGTAACAGATTTAATAAAGTTTCCAAACAGCTGCATGACTTAATGTCTTGCACAAGATAATCATGACTAATCATACACTAACAAACCTTCTTTGATTCCAAATTGCATCAAGAAACAAAAATGAGTTTATACTCTACTTTACAAGTTTATACTTTATAATCTTCAAGTATTCTGCCAGCCCTTTGCCTAGTACTCTGGCTTCTGCTCAAAGAAGAGGATGGCAATTAAACATTTTTTTTTTCTTCCTGTGCATGGCAAATCTTTTTAAAAATAAAGGAAACCTCTATTGAGATCTGTTTTCAGACCAAACTCTTTTGGAAGGCAATCTTGGTCCTGAACTCCTCAATACCCTTTAAAACTAGATAAATACTGTATTTTAGCCAAGATAAAGAATTCCTTTTGCTAAATGTTAGATGAGGTAACTTCCTGGTGTTATCACATGCTCTAAGATCTAATTACTCTGCAGTGTTTCAATACGCATTTTATTCCAATGTCCACAGGTAAAGTCTTGGCTTCACTGGAATCAATATTCAAGCTCCTGCTGGCTTGAATATGAAAGGAATTCCATCACTATTAAATACCTAATGCTGTTGGAATAATTATGTTATAATGGACTGATAATAATATCATCTGCTTTTTTCAGTCATGGGCCAACAGTTATCCTGAAATAAATATGAATATACAAAATACTAACGATCCTATAACAAACAGGATTCCAGTCAAGGACTGAGCCCTAGCTCCATCCTCGTCCATTAAACTACATCACTGCTACCTTGAGTGACCTGAATCTTCTCAGACAGTTAAAGCCACACTTAAGGAAAGAAAATTCTGCACTCTTTCCTCAACCCAAAACTCTTTAGATAGGTAGGAATTAAACCAGAATCATGACTTGTGCTAGAGGTGGAAACGAAGAGGAAGGGAGAAAATATTTCCAGCATGAAGTTTTATGAGCACTACACTACAGTTAATTCCAGCAAGAACAGAATTATTCATAGGTACACTGCTATTCCAAAATGCACGCTACAACCGTGCACTCTAAGATGATAAAAGGTATTGATAATTATAAGATAAGAGTATACATATTTAAAAGACTACAGACTGGACATAAAAGAGTCTCCTTGACAAATGCAGGTGGAATAAACCACTAAGAAGCGACCGATTCCATGTCTGTACTTTGTAAGCAAAAAGAAAGCATATTAGGCTATCAATAGAAGCACAAACTTCAGCAATATTTTTATGCTACTTCTTCTGAAGAATATTTCATTAGTCTATATGGTTTGGATAACAGCTAGGCATGTAATTCATCATACATGTCATTACTGTATTAGATACAGTAGAAGAATTATTCAAAGTTCATCAGCCAAGGTGAACAAATAAAAATACCTGCTGTAAACACAGCAAAAGAACAGTTGTTTATATGCTTATTTTTCTTCACTTTAAATGCTTTGCAATTCATTTGCATTATTGTGATGACAAAAAAGCCATAATAACGTGTAACTACTCAAACTACTTTTTAGTTCCTAGAGGAGGGAGGGAGGAAGGGAAACGAGATAGTTAAAAAAAGAGGAAAAGAGGAAAAAACACCATCCTGAGTGAATCACTCCTCCTGTCCTTTCAAGGACTATCAGATGGTAAACAGCTTCATGATCAATAGTGTCAAGGGCAGACAGCAGATATAATCAGCCTAAATACCCGACCTTCATCCATCAACAGCATGAGGTCATCACCACTTCCTCATCTTCTTTCCGCTTCCTACAATAAAACCTTTCTTAACATTTTTCTTTTCTTCTATATTCCAGACAATCAATGTGCTACATAATATTTTTGATGTTTTCTCTATCATATTTTCTCTTTTGCTGAGAAACAGAGAAGTTTTACATATTCTGCACTTAAGTCCCCCTATACAAAATGACATGAGTAGATACTGAAAGCTGTCAGACAAAGTTGAAACAAAGCCTAACAGTATACAGCAAAATACACACTTTCCAGGTGTATCCAGGTATCTTGGGAAGACCAAAACAGCAAGAGTTTCAGTATTATTTAATAACAAACAGGTAAAATTAGTAGCCTTCAGTGATAATGAAGCTCAGAAAGGGATGGACTTTTGAAAGCTACATACCCAAGTGTCAACAGCACTAACAGTCTGGGACAGGGGGAACTGCAAGTCGCCTTGGAGAAGTACAACTTAATATACATGAAAAATGTTGTCAATAGAAGAGAAACACTGTAAGGGTTAATGCTGAAAAGAGAGCAGGAAGAAAGAACAAACAGTAAACCAGAAGAGTTGTCCAACTGGACATACTTACACTTACTAAGAGATAGCAAAGTTATTTATTTACTTTAAAGGAAAAAAAAAATTTTAAATCTTAAGTGTTTGGGAAATTTGGGTGGAAAAGCTAGTGAATATTTTCAAATATGTAATCTTTCCAACTGTTCTGCTACTCAAAACAGCTACCTTTTTCAAAGCCTTGCTAAATCAGTTTTCTGTAGGAAAAAAAAGCAAACTAAATTCTTAATTAAATGCAAACAAATCAACAAAAATGATTACTAAAACAGTATCTATGGCAACAACAGAGACTCAAGTGAATGTGAAAAACATCACATATAAATGCTCAAAACCAGCACTTAGAATTTGTTTTCAATTTTATTAAGACAGGACTTACAAACTACATCAAAAATTAGCTTTGTTAGTACTGGAGACCACACACATGCACACACAGTATCAGTCTGTCTTGAAAAACTGTACATTCTGAGCGAGGTAGAAAGGAACAGGGAAACAACGATACTACCCCAGTTTTCTAAATTGTGCAGGGCACAGAGTGGTTACAAGTCCAAAAAGATAACTTCAACAAAACCATGAAATGAATCTGGATCTCTTAATCTCAGTTAAAAGTGTTAGTTTCAATGCCAGCTCTTAAAACCTTGTATCTCATTTTCTAATACTAGATAAGGCTCCCCATATGCTTTTAAATTCATGTGATCCATGTCCTTTACAAAAAATTCCTCAATCTGACCCATTTGAAAATTTCACTTCTTGATCTCAAGTCAGACTTTGTTGAAAAGCAAGGCTTAATTTTATTATACCCTTTTTCTTTATGGTTCCTTCAGTTTATATTGAGCAGCACTTGTTAAGAGCAGATACTAGTAAACATTTGGGAAAAAGATTATCCATGGTCCATGTGGAATTCAGCCTGAATAAATAGACTCCATGGATATGGTATGTGTTAACTAGCTACATCTCATTTTAGGTTTTATTCAGAATGAAAAAATATAATGCTGTCTTCACCATGCTTCAGGAGGTAAAAAAAATAAAAAATAAAAAAAATACTACCCTAATCTTCAGAAATACCAGTCCTGAAATGTTTTGCTTTGCTTTTTCCATTACTTTGGTATTTGTGTGGATTTTGCTTTTAATTCTTCCACAGTACAGCACTATAATGATATGATTCAAGTATTTATAAAGATCACCAATCATATTTCAAGTTCCAAAAAGAAACTGTTTTTCAAAATATTTTGAAAAAAATATTACTGCTTAGCTATATGAAAATATATGGTAAACATTTTTAGACAGAAAATTACAGTGATGAAATTCTGTAAGAGGAGACAAAAGAAAATCAAAGATCTAAGGGTTTTTTTTTTGTACACTGCAATTGAAGCTGTGACTACAGCAAATCTAGAGCTACTTTTAACTATAGAGCAAGACTAACCAACTATATAAGTGAATCCAACGTGACATTCAGTTCACTGTCAAAAATGCAGAGGGTCCTAAGCAAACTTACCAAGTTTGTGCCAAACTTTCGGTACAGGAATAACATTGCTACTGGAAACTCTGCAAAGCCAGATTAAAGCTGCCTCAGGCTTGCACTGTATGTACAGAATACATACCTCTAGCATATCCCTGTGTCAAAAAGGCAAAAGAAACAAAGAAAGTACTGTAATAGAATTATTTGGGATCTATTTAGGTATTTTCAGAACTAGACTACACTATAGTCCCAACTTTAGAGACACAAACCGTTACATCTTTAAAGTAAAAAAAGATTTTAACTGGTGCTAACCTGCCAAAACAAAACTTTTAGAAGAATATAATGCCTTCATCTCATCACAGTTTGGTTCCTACAGGGCAATTTGGTAGAAAGTAGTTACGCAATATCAATACTGATCTACAGGGATGTATATAGTGCAACTGTTACTGAATTAGAAGAATTTTAAGCAGACAGAAGTCAGCACAGAAACCATACTCAAAACACTCATTTCTAGTATCTTTGCATGGAAGATTAAATCATCTATCACACTAACAGAGTACTTGTCCAGAAGAGAATTTGCAAGTCTAGAAGCAATTTGAAAAGGAAGAACAAGTGCAGCTCCAAAAACAGTCTTTTTGCAAGGAGAAAACAAAAAGGGGTTGTACAGGAGGAATAATACTTGTTATAACTCCTTCTGTTACCATGCATCTGATTCTGCTGGACATTGAACTCATGTGCAGATGAATGCCAAGGACATCTTTTATAGATGGACTACAATGACAAGCAATCAATATTTAGAACAGTTGATAAGAAGTCTCTTAGAACAGGACAAAATTTCTAGCTTTAGTGAGTATGACCATAAAGGCGTCTAAGAGCAGCCATAAAAGACCTGTATCCCATGGCACAGGCAGTACAGTAGTCTATTTTAAGCAAAACCACTTCCAAAAGACCCTTTTGCTAATCTAGTATAGCAGGTGTTCTCAAAGAGGACTAACACCAGGGCCCCGAGGACCATCACAGTTGCAACTTACTTCGTTAGGAAGATTATAGGCAGTGCTGTATGGAAGTATGGAAATCTATTGGTATTCTAATTCAGGCTTTAGTCCCCAGCATGACCATAGTTCAACCTATTTCACATGTAACTTATTTATTCACATATAATTTATTAATTCTTATTTCACACATGAAGCTCAAGCTTTAACACTGGATCATCTAACATTTCTTTCTGCCTACCTTTAATATCAGAAATCTTCCCGAATGCTTACACGGGATAATCTGAAAAAACTGCACAATTGTAAAATGAAAAGTAAGACTTGAAACTCTCAAACCACTTCAATATCCCTCATTTAGGATAACTTTCCGATTTGTCAGCCTTTTTAAAACTACACAAGGGAGCTACCTATTATATTCCCAATAAGGGTCTTGGCAATGCTGTACAGAGATAGCTTCTTTTAACACAATTTGATCGTTCACAGCATCATATCAAAAACTACTGTTCAGTTTGAAATCCAGAGCAATCTCCTGGGACGCCGCTTTCCACAACAGTCTTTCAGCTTCAGTATTGCTCTGAATCATGTCTAAGCAACCAACGGATATTCAGTCAAATGTGTCACTTTACCTTTTCTTAACCCTATAACCCTTGCTAAAGTATCTATAACACTTTTCAGCATTCTTCAACTTCTTTGGAAAACACACATGGGTATAGGGGAGGCAGGGGGCTGGGGAAATCAACAGTTAAAATGTATTTTACCTAATTCCCTTGCAATTCTAGAGAGCAAGCAAAGGGTATAAAATGAAATCAGATCCTTGGTCTTAGCAGCGTAGCTTCATGACTGGTTTGAGGGGTCTAAAGGAACACATACTACTCCAGAAAGAGGCATCTCATTTCCCCACACAGGTTCACTCCTGGCCATCCATTTTCCCTGCCTTGTTCTGTAGCCCAGTGGTCCAGGAACTGATTTGAAATGAAAATGAAGTTATTTAAAAGTCAGGAAACATTCCTCTAACCTTTATGAGTACTAGTGCTCTTACCTGAGAGGCAGCAGGAATATATCACCAGGGCACATAGAAGGACAGCACTGCTCCTTCCAACAGGACCAAAACTTTGATAAACTGAACCTAATCGCCAAATTCGTATGTTCAACCATGGGTCAAGCCCACTGCAGTGAAAATGTGGATTCACTTTTTCATTAGTCCAATGTTTCATCACACACCTTCAAGTTCAGCTACTATGGCTTTGGTTTAAGAAATTTGTTAATTCAGTGTTTATTGAAATATCCAGCCAAGTTGATCTTTTCTCCTTATTCCTAAAGCACATTAGTTGAAGTCTATTTTACAAAAATCTTGCACAATAAAAAGAGTCCAAAAGTGCTATAGCAGCTGTTTGAAACTGAAGGCTTTAAGCTAAGATTTTACTATGCCACAGGTAAAGTATTATCTGCACATCAAAGCCTCACTGCTATAAAGAAATATGAAGTGCTGGATGCCAAATGTTGACTGTCTCCACTCTGAAGCTGAATGAGAGCAAAGATTCCTGAGTGGAAAAAAAAAAAAATCAACTGAGAATCTGGCTTTTTTTTTTTTCTTTTAATATATGGAGTACTAACACTTTAAAAATATTTCAAACAACTAAGTAAAGTGAAGAGTCTTGGTCTTCTGCAAAAGCAGACAAGTTAAATAATGCCCTTAGTAAACCTGTCTTGATGACTGGAGAGTTTACTGTTTGAAGACTCCTGCCTCATTGACCTGGCTTCAGGGAGGTGATTTGATTTGCCTCTTGCTGGTTACAATTTAAGTTAGCACAATTCGTTTGCATGGTGACAGAACGATGCAGTTAGCTTCCGACAACTTTCTATGAGAAGATTATTTTAAAACATTGGGACTACATGTAGTTTTCCTGAGGATGATCAGTAAAAAACAACTCCACCCCCCCCAAAATCAAGCAAGGTTCAGGGGCAATTATTAAATCCAGAGTTGTCTTTAGTTCACCTCACTTAGGTGTAGGTCTTCAGCAAGCCTAAGGGCATAAGACGGTGAAGAGTAGAAAGAGGAGGAGGATTGGTATGTTATGGTATTACCTATTTACATAAGACTAAATGTGTCTGTGCACTTTACACACTTTCTGGCTCAGGTGCTGCTGTTTATCCTGCCACTGTGTCCTTGTCTGGGGCCACGGTAGGGTGACTGATGCACTGCAGAGTCCTTCTCAACACTGCAACTGAGATGGGGTGGCAAAGATGCATGGCAGCTTGACCATCGCTCTAATAAGAGACAGGCCACTGGAGGAAACAGGAGAGAGGAGGAGCAGGGACTCTTTAGCTTGATCATGTGGGGTTCAGTCTAAACGTTGCCTATAGTTTCAATATTTCAAAGCCATGTACAAAAGTGTAATTTTACTTATTTGAACATGTCTAAATCATAATCAGCTTCTAAACTTCATAGTTACCATGGGTAAGTGTACATCTATCTGTAGCTGATCAAAAAAAACATGATCAACCCTGTTACCCAGCGCATTGCCAGCTATGTACTACCAGTTACATGCTCAACAACTAAGCTCAAGCAAAACAAGCAAAACAAACCTACGAAAACACCTACTTATCAATGTCGTTTCAGAGAGTATGATACTTAATGCTCTGGTCTCTCAGTAAGGCCCTGCATGTGTAAGCAGGTGTTCAGACGTCCGACTTAGGTACTGAAAAAGTGTAAGCTCCAATATATAGTCAAATATTACACAAGTTACTGAAATGGTTGTTTTCACTGTGTCATAAAAGTTTCAAACGAACCTTTGAGTTGAGATGTCACTGTTAAAACAAGAAAGGCTGAAACACAACAGATGAAAATAAATATCACTTTAAAACAGGACTTCTCTTTTAACCCTGCTAAATACAGACTTGCTAACAGAAACACTTCCCTTCATATGGTACTAACTTCAGGACCCTGGTTTCAACTCACTTCTACCAAAACATTATTTCGGAGAGAACCTGAACTATCTGCCTATTAAAGATAATTAGACTAACTATGGACTGCATCCTGCAGAAACATACACATGCACATACGAAGAACTGATTTATCTGTAGATGTTAATAATATTTTAAAAAGTTGAAAAAATCCCCACATACAGAACGTTCACCTAAACTATTTAAACATTCTTGAATGAAGAACTTGAGGCATTATGAGTTGAGTGCTGAACAGACAAACCACATGCATTCATATACAGGAATTTATTGAAAAACTGATGAAAAAACATTTGACGTCTTTCATCAATTAATATCTGTTGCTTCACAGTTTGGCAGAAGTAGCTCTGTGATCTGTAAAGTCTTTTCTGGTTTCATTCTGTGACTGACAAAAAGAAGATTTCTAGGAATGGGATCTCATCCTCATCTTTTCAATGTTTATGGCATGACTGATTATTGCTAAGTGCTCTTCTGGGAGTAATATCAAATCTACTTGTAAGATCCAAGGAGTTCACAGCTCAAATGAGAAAGTAATTAAAAAGAGCACCACGACCACATTATCCTCTCATTTTGAAATTGGCCAAATCTGATGAATGCTGAAGTGATCACACAGTCTCAGCTCACGGGAATGCAGATTTGCCTCTGGAAGACTCGACTCCTCTCCTCTCCTCTCCACTCCCAATGGAACAGGAGAGAAGAGACTGCTTCCAGTATCTTTGGAGACCAGCTGCAGATCTAAAACTAATAGATAGAACTCTTTGTGCCCATTTTAAGAGGTATACATGAAATCAACAATGCTAACAACCATGTTAAAGTGATTCCACACCATTAGAATCATTACTAGCAGAATAAACAATTAAGGGTAGAAATTCAACATGTGGCCAGACTCAGGCTTGCACTTTCCCCAGGATTTTTCAAATTACAATCCATGGATATCCTCAGATCAGCATTAACCACTCTAATCCTTCCATAGTCTCAGTGTGGAAACAAAAAACATGCTCTAGTCAAGCAAACACTTTGAAAGACTTTAAATGGACCTTAAGAGGGGCAGAAAGAATGGATGAATAGCCCAACCAATTCCATTAATTAGGAACACAGAAGGTGTTTTCCTCGCCTCGCATAAGTTTAATTTCCCATTTCCTCCGTAGTCCTACCAGGGTCTACTGCAGGGGGGGTGAGGGAGCGCAGCCTGCCCGGGCACAGGGCTGCTGATGCTGCCCTCCCTTTTCATCATTACTAGGGTCCAGCCTGGCACCAATTGCACTGGGGAATTCTGGCTTTAAAATATTTCCCAGCCCTTTGTGACACCATACGTGCACACCACCAGAAAGCTGCTAATACTCTGTTCAGTCTCTTCCTTTTCATCCCCTGGTAAAAAGCGATTTAAGTTTGCTTGTTGAAAATGGAGTGAGCAGAAGGTCCAGTTTATGGAGGTATCGGTTCTCTCAAGCACAGAGCAAACCAGCTCTTTTGGTACGTGCTTTCCTCAGCCACATCGTAACTGCCTACTGTATTAAGAGAACGCCACTTAACTGGGAGATAACAGACAAAAGAATGAATTTGGACATTTCAGACACTTACTGTATTGATAGGATTTCCTTTGGGAGACTTTCCACAAGGACTGAAAGTTTCCACAAGGGTCTGCATTTGCACTTTGTCCAGTGTTGCTTATTATCCTTACTACTTCTAGAGACTAATCTAGGAAAATATTAGGCAAAAGCCCAATTGAAACAAAGTAACCTTTGTAAAGTAAAAATAGTATAGATTAATAAAGGGGCTGGAAGCACAGCTCCTTTCTTTACTTTGGCAGCTTTTCACATACGGCTCCCTCCAACCCCCAGCAGTCGGAAAATGGGTTTTCATTCCATTTGCTAGCACATCCTGCAGACGACAGTAAACCTGCTTTATCCATTTACAAAATCACTTGCTTTCCTTGCAACTGCTGTTCAAATCCACACCGATAACAAAACCACTCGCTTGCTCCCAGACGGGCGTGCCATTCCCCAGCCCCGGTGCGGGACCCGGGCACCGCTGCGGACAAGGAGCTGGCGCCAGCGGCCACCTCCTCGCAGCCCAGCCCGACCACGCTCCCCGACCCAGGGGCGTTTCGTACTAACCATTCGGATTTCCCAGTCCTGTAACTCCCTCCCTGGTGGTGCTGCTGGAAAATGATGCCACGGAAATGTCAAGCGATACCAATACTTATCAGCACTGCCCAATTAAATAGCCCAGGGACTTGTTAAATGCATCTTTTACAGCTCTAATATTTACAGTTAATGTAAGAAGAAGAGAGAAAAACCCACTTCCTTACTTCTGTTATAAATTTCATTTTAATAATGAATTATTTATTCAAAATATGGTTTCAAGCCAAAACAATTGTCTCTCCATGTTAAAAGGCAGGAGTTAGAATAAAAGGTTTACAGGCATTCTGTGTGAATATAAATGAAAAAAGCAGCTAATGACAAATTCTTGCTGTGTCTACCTACTCACAGAGATAAACCCCAAAAGCTGATGAGAGCCATCCCCTTTTTCGATAGAGCATGTAATTATCTTTTCACCAGGCTCATATTACCAACCAGTCTGGGCTAGAAGACTGATTTTGGATTGTTAACATAAATTCAGTTGTAATAAAGGTGTAAGATTTCGTTGTCTTAAATCAAAATGTTAACCAAAAACATTTAATGACCTCCAGATCCAAAGAACACCCATTAAACTGCTCTTCTATGTGTATTAAACAGTTCAGCATTAAAGTCTAGATTTTACTATTATCTTACCATGCAAACACCAGAAATTCATCATATTTTTTTTCATTTAAAAAAAACAAGATTTTTGTTTTTAAGTATTATTTCTTGAGGTGGGAGTTATTGCCATCTTTTTTAATTTAGTATTTCAGAAAAAAAAAGAGACTTTTTTCACTATTAATACCTGAAAGTTTAAGTTAGCCATAGTCAGTCATTTCATGACACAATCTACTGGAATCCTTCTCAGCTGCTCTTGCCCTGTTTTATTCCATTTACATTACAGCTGGTAATGTGGAAGCAATCCAGATGTTATGTAAAACAGCTGCAAATGTGCTTCCATCTAAACCTCCAGTTTACTCATACACAGAAAATGCTTATACCATCATTGTCTATGAAATCAGTGCACTGAAAAAAAAAAGTTAGCTGCTATGCCTTATTAACAAGGGTCAAAAGGAGCCCCCTGCCAAACTCTGTTCTTGACCTAAATGTGGGTACCAGTTGGTTATCCAGTTATTCATTTAATGACAATGTATTGTTTTGTGCATCACTTTGGTGGCTTTTTCCTATGAGTTTCCATTTTTCACTGCATTTTACTTTTTCATTTTGATCCACACATAACAGCACTACATAAGAGTTTATCAACTCTTTTCTTCCAATGTACACAGAATACAAACATATTAAGCACAGTTTATACAAAAAATATAGATTCTATTAGTACTATGCAAATATCAGATTTATGAAGCAGAATAAGAAGTATCAAATATCAGTGTTTGTATACATGTTAAATATGAAAAATTGTATTTGACCAACACTGAATTAGAAAGTGAACCAATGACAGATTAGGAAATGATCCTGTTAAACCTGGTATATTTGACAGTTTACATCCAGATAGTAAAAAAATTATTCCAATTCTTTATCCCCATCTTTTCTTTATTCTTTATCCCTCTCACACCGAATGTGAAGTGATACTTAAACTGCCATAGTTCTATTGCTATGAAAGACTATGGAAAAAAAAAAAACAAAAAAACTATACACTTGTGATTAAGCAACTTCATCTTGAAAGGCACTGTGGAATCCTCTTTTCAACTACCTACAAGTTTGCCAAATCTTAATTATTAGTCATCACACGTGTTCCCAAGACTGGTGTCTTTGCAAGGAAGGGGGGGGAAGCCACCAGTAAAGAAGATTCTGCCATTTACGATGCAGAACCCAGTAAATGATTTTGGCAAAATTAAGATATACTCTCTTTATATATGCATATACATGCGTGCATATATGTAAAATAACCTATAGATGATTCTAAGCACTCCCATTTCCGAGGGCATCTGTGGGGACACGCCACGTCCGGGGAAAGCGCGCAGTTCCACCCGACCTGTGAGGGACGGGCTGCCGGAGGCCCCCCGCCGCCCGGAGGAACTCGGGGGCTGATGGCATCGCGTGGCCTCTCCGCAGCGCTCCCGGAGCCAGCTGCCCAGCGCTGCATCGCCGCTGCCCGCTTTTCTCAGAGGGGTGCTCTCGCGGCACTTTAGTGGAAATAAGCAGCTGAGCGCAGACTGATGCGGTGAATAACGAAGGTGTGAGCATGAATGCTCACTAGGAGGCATAAATTTCATTGCATTTGTTGTTTTCCACTTACAGGGACAAATTTCAAGTTTTCCACAGAAAGCACAGAAAATCCCAGATATTCTCATTTCAGAGTAAAGGTCAAAGGCCATTTTTCTTTAATCAACTTATGCCAACAAAGGGAGAGTTCCACTGTCCTACCTTCTGCAGATTAACCTTATTTTCTAAAATAATAAATAAAAAGCCAACCCTGAGTTGCTTTCCATTCTTTTAGCAGATTCACTTAAGCTACTTTCATCTCTACAGAAAGATAAAAATCTAGACAACAGCAGAATATAGATCAAAAAGCCTTTACCTATCATAAACAACTCCAAATTATGGCTCACGAAACAACAACACTCCAAAGTTTATTCACTATGTCTTTGCTTCAGAAAGAGTTTTCTAGACGTTTCTCCTACAAGTTCACCTTCTTTCCTCCTTCTGTGTAACTATCATTATTACAAGTCTAAAAACACAGAGGAATAAAAAAGTTCCTGAGAGTCGCAGTAATATTGGCATAATTGTCTTACAGTATCAGGATAGACTATTATTACTCACACGTTTACTGAGTTTGAGTATTTTGCCATGTAGTTTCATTTACTCCTATCTGGGTACTTCTGCAGCAAACAAGAAGGTGCTGCACGTGCTTTCTGGAGAGAAAGACGAAACAGTTTGGTAGCCAGCGGCAGCCTGCAGAAGGACAGGGTACCACGTGCATGTCGTCAGGGAACAGACAAGCTACAGAACCTATCTGTAAAGCTTACTCTTGCAGCTGTCTTCATTCTCTTACCACAGCTGTACAAGCTATGAGAAGTCCACGTCAATTAACTGTTTTGTTGTCACTTTTCTTCCCCTCTATAAAAGATATAATCAATCACTTTTATGCTGAAGCATGTAATATACATAAGCATAATTACTGCTATGGTAATTGAACAAAACAAGTGATAGTCAGAATGGCGCTTATAGCGTTAACTAATGTGTGTCGGTAGTGACAAATCACTTGCAGTAGATGCTTCATACAACAAAAGTAATTTCTCTTGTGTTTGCATTACTATCTGATAAGGAGAATTGATTTAAGCAGTTCCTAGCAGGGGAAAAAAAAAAAAAAAAAAAACTCCCAAACTTTCAAGATGAATTATTGGATACTTATGCCCTCTTATGCACTGATGCTGTTTCTACTCCCTTGGGGGGGTAACCTAGTAGGACTCCAACATCCTGCCGTTACCTCCTTTTTTCTGTCAGACTGTATGTAAGTGTTCATAATTTCTGATAGCTGTATTATGTAAATACACTTTAAATAAATCTGTATAAATATCCGAGAGCTTATCCAGTCTAAATACTATCCCAGTATTTATTCTCACTACTATTTGTGAGGTCTCTGATTTCTGTAATCACTCTTGCAACTTACAGCTCTCAAAACCTAAATGACGCACAAAGAGAGCTTCTGCCACCTCCCTGGGGTCTACTCTCAGAATAACACATTATTTATAATCATTAAGCCTACCAGGATCCGCTCCTCAGGAGCATCAAGGCGGCTGAATTTGCAGCATTTCAAAGAAAAAAAATCTTCAGAGTAAAACTTTTTTTCCAGACTACATCTGTCCTAATTCCAGCATAAACGTAACCAAAAAAAATAAAGTAAAATCTGCGTTTGCATGGCTCACAAATGGAAAGAGTCGACTTTTGTTTCATAGAATCCAAGTTACAGTCAGGAAAGTTATTATAAGCACACTTGCCATCTGTACTCGAATGCTAATGGCGCAACTGGATTGACTGTATATGGACAGAAATGGTCTCAGAAAGATTTGGATTACAAAACAGATAAAATATAACAGATGTGCCCATCAGCAGGCAGGCTGGCATTCGCTCCACAGCAGCTGAAGCTTCCAAGAGCAAGCATAGTAGAGTAATTCATATGAGCTCGCAAGTTACAAAAAAAAAGCACAAGTTCAAAAGTACCCTAAATAAAAAAATAAAGAAAAAAGACGTCTGGTCTTGGATAAGGGATGATGAACAAGCTGTAGCTCTAAACCGTCTCGTCCTGTTCTGCTCTGGGCCCAGTCTCAGCCGCCTCCCCCAGCTCCCGCGGGTGCCCCAGCCCTGCGGCGACCTGGGCACATCAGCTCCTGCGAGGACACCAGAGCCGTCAGAGCAAGGTAAGGCGAGGGGAAACCCAGCGATGCCAACCTGGAGCTAGAAGCCTTGCCTTACCTACTTTGCTCCCATAGTTTTAAGCACCACAACGCCCACAGGTGCCCAGCACTGGCTGAACGCTCGCGCTAGGCGCAAGGCGCTGGAGAAGGTCGGATTGCTCCGGCTGTGGTCCTCCCGCAGGGGAGAGCTGCCTGAAGCTGGCAGGGAAGCACCGAGCACAGTGACACAGCCGAACCTCGGCTCCTGCTCCGCGGGCAAACGCCTGAACTAGGGCCGAGCGCTAGGCACTTCTACTAGCATCAAAGCACTTCTTCCTTCCCGGGAAAATGGAGGTGGATGGGGGAAAACCCTGGGAAAGTCTCCCTGGGCTAGGAACTGACCAGTTTCCTAAATCCCATGCAAACCCGTTAGGCAAAGGGAGGGGAGCTACCACTGTCTCTTGTTTCCAAGTAAAAATTACCAAAGCCAGTAAAATATTTATACTTTTTTTTTTTTTTTTAACCATGTACTCTAATGGTGTTCTGCTTGTAAAGATCATAATTTACTAATGCATACAACCAAGTTTCAAGAGGGACAAAAAAAATAATCCATCTTTCAATATTTGCCAGGTTTCTACCAGAGTAGCAACCACATCTGACAAAGTTTTATCCTCTTTTACTAATTCTGGGAAAAATAAAATAAAATAAAAAAAAAAGGTAAAATAAAAAATAAAAAAATAAAAAATAAAATTAAAAAAAAACACAGCAGATAGAAATACTGTTTCCAAATTGAATGACAATCTTGGAGGAAGCCCAATTTTCTTCCACTCGACTTCATCAGGTCATTATGTCGTTCTCAGATCACTAAACTGCCAAATACTTCTGAAGCAGACTTCAGGAGCACCAGATGGCATTATTCAGAAGTTGTTACAGTCCTAGTCATACCGGATGGCTCAGTGGCATTAAAAATGTTATTTTCCCATATGAAGTCCTACTTCTGACCAAAGGAATATTTCCACTACAAAAAAAAAAATGTATGTGCTTAGAGGTGATGCAAGGCAGACTGTTTTTTTGTCCAGTAAGTCCCCAGTCCTCAAATGAAATTAATACGTAGTTCGGTGGCAGACTAGTTAAAAATTAATACAGTATCTAATTTAAGACCCTAAACAAATTATTCAAAATTAGATCTTGGAGATTTTATGCATCCCAACTTAGCCTTGCCAATTCCAACCCTGAAAAATTCAAGTTCTTGGCTCATTCAAGTTAACACCAACATAGCTTCTAGTTTTGTATACAAACACTTTATTCTACCTGCCTTTTTGCCACAGTTGCAAGCTTAATTTCAAGAATAAGCACCAAAATCTGTAGCAAAGATTCTCCAAAGGCTATCAGAAGTACTGTCTAGAGAAGAATTGAATGTTTAACAGAGTTTAATGCCAGAATTTAAGCACCATAGCAATACGCATTAAAAGTAGCACAGATGTCAATCTTTGACACATCAGGACAAAACAGAATGAATGTTAATATCCTATGCAAAGGAAGCACTTTTATAATTGTTCTTCTCTCTTCCCAGTACAAAATGGAATAACATCTAATCCACTTTGATGCAACTGGAACTGGGCTGGTAGAACGAATGCCAGGTGTAAGAGCTGCAGCGCTTGATTTCAAGTTTTTTCGTGGGTGGTCTGGTCAATCGCTTCGGAAGAGAAACCAAACAGCTAATAATGGTGCTGGCTGCTACTACTACTGCTACTGACTGGTATCAGGCTGGATACCTGTAAGAATCAGTGCTTAATGTACAGAACTAGACTGAGTGCACCTGATTTACAAAAGCCAATAATTAGCAATTACTTTTTCAGAAGTCCATTATGAAAGGAGAGGGCAACAAAAATGGTGAATGACACCATCCTGGCTGTGAAAGAGTTCCCCTCCTCCTCCTCCTCCCCTTTCCACGTCAATTGGAGTGAAAAGTTTAGTTTTACCTCCAAGCTATTATGTTCCCATTGCTGATGATGGGATGAGCTTATTTCAATGTTCCTAATCCTGTTTTGCTTAGATTTCGGGGGTGGGGGGGAACACAACATTTATAAAAGAACATAGGTTAACAGTCATGATCAGCAAGCTAGCTGGACAAGATGAAAACCTCCCCTAACACGTGGTCTCCAGGAGGCTGCATAGGAAAAGTGCTGCAGTTTTTCCCAAAGCTGCCAGTTACACATGGGACAGATTGCTTTCAACAGCAGTCAAACATCGCAATCTTTAGAGGCAAATCAGTAATGTAATGTCTCCAGCGTAAGATAATTTTAATAATGAGAGAAACACAAAGAACAGTTGGGCCAAAAATACCAAACATAACTGGAAATGTTTCTCTTATTTACATAAAACACCCAACAATGTCTTTGAAAGGTACTGAAGTAAATTAATATCAAGGCATGCAGCAGCTGGGGGAAGTCTGGTATTTAGCAGGGGATCCTCACTTGCAGGTCTTATTTATCTAAAGCCAGCATGAGCAAAAGGCAGCGCAGGGTTTTGTTCTTTGAAGAGTATTCTGGGCTCTTAATTTTGATCATTCTGAAATAAGAAAACACCTTGGTATGTTAATGGCAACTTTAATAGTTATTTATGTGGACTGTAAATTTACAAAATCCCTCAAAACAAACAAACAAAAAACCACATCAATAAGACACCTTTCTCCCTGTGAAACAGCTCATTATTTACAACCTCAGTTTTGAGAGCACTTATTTATGCACTTAACATTAAAAACTGCAGTCAGTACCACAAAGGCCAATGAAATCACACAAGTAAATTTGTATCTACAAAAAAGCATGCACATAAATGAGTAAATTGTTTTGAATACATTTTGTTTTAATAGAAGCTCTAAAGAAACCTTCATTTATTTTTTTTTTAATAGTTTTAGATGACATTTATAAAAGAGTGCCCCAGGTCAGTAGTGGTTCCTTCAAAGATTAATAACTGGTAAAAGACAGAAAATGAAGGGCAGGTATATGTTTTTTTATATTAAGAAACAAAACTAAAACAAGAAACAGTGTTGGCACCGCTGTTGCCAGTGTATTAGTGATTTTAGAAAGCAGGATAAGTGGAACAACAAAACAAAGTTAATTAGAACAGTCACCACTAAGAAAACACCAAGACTATGAGAAGCTGAGAAGAGAGTTCACAATTTCCAGTGATGAAACTACATCTGTAATGAGCACCAAGGCACGCTCAGGAACAAAGCATGGCTATCACTATGGAGAGCCTCTGACAATATCAGGTCAAACTTCAGCTGTGATCAGAAACAGAAGTAGCAGAGCAAGTCCTAACAGAAACTATTTCCAGACACAAGAAGAAAGTGACTCACAGAACCAACTACGTCCTTACTAAGATGCACTGCTCTCGAACAACCTGTCTTCTGCGATAAAATGGGGGGGCTCTGTGGATGAGCAGGCAGCAGCCCAACTCATTTATCTGGACTTTGGCAAGGCTTTCATCACTGTCCAACACAGAAGACCACAGGACTTCTCCATGTGGTCAAGATGAGGAGATACAGACTAGATGGGTGGACAACAAGGTGGGTGAAAAACTGACTGGGCCTTCAGGCTCAAAAGGTAGTGGTCAATGAAGCAATTCATACAGGGCTGATAGCTGTTAAACATTTCCACCAATAACCTAGGCAAAAGGAAGCAACACATCCTCAGCAAGTCCCAAAATGACAACAAAAGGGGGGGAAGCGCAGGCAGGCTGGAAGGCTGGGCTGCAGCCAGAGGGGCCTCAGCCAGCTACAGGAATGGCCCCTTGAGAACCTCCTGATGATGAGCAAAGGGAGACGCAGAGGCCTGCAAGCCCCAGCCCAGGCTGGGGCTGCCGCTGGCCAGGTGGCAGCTCTGCAGGGAAGGTCCTGGGGGTCCTGGTGGGTGGCAAAACGAGCGAGTCAGCAGTGTACCCTTGTGGCAATGAGAGCTAAGCACATACCTGGCTAAACAAGCCACCAGGGTGGTGGAAGCGATCGCTCCCCTCAACTCTGCATCCATGCACAATACTGCATCAAGAGACCTGTGCCCAGTGTGAGAGACGTCAACAAACCAGATGGAGTTTGGTGGAGGGCCACTAAAACAGCCTCGAGTGTTTGCAGCATATGATGCAGAAGGCAAGGCTGAAGGAAGGAGCTGGGTTTGTTCAGCCTGAAGAAGGCCAAGGCAGCACCGAGACACAGTCTTCCACTACCTAAAGTGGAGTGACAGAGAAACCAGTGTGACTTGGGTGCAAATAACAGGACTAACGCCAGTGGCCATGCATTGCAACAAGACAAGTTGACTGAACACAGGAAGCAGTCGAGCACTGGGACAGGCTCCCAGGCAGGCTGTAAATCTCCATCTTCCAAAAGCCAACTGGCTAAGACCCTGAGCTGCCCCAGGCAACTTGGCCTTGCTGTGAACAGGAGGCTGGACTAGGTGACCTCCAGAGTTCCCTTCCACACTAAATTATTGAGTGATGCCATGAAGACTGACGTGTAACATCCTCATTATGATTCAGTGAAGCCAGAAAGCAGTCAAATGACAACTCCAAAAACTACAAATGGACTTGTCATACTCATTAATATAACAAAGTTAATTTCTTCAGACGCCAAACACAGAAGTTCAACCACAGTAATACCCGAGATCTGTTCTTGACCTGCTTTCTCATGCACATCTTCCCTTTACCTCCACAGATGCAGACTGGCTCCTAACAAGCCCAGTGCTACAGGCATAGGGACAAAGCTGTGGAACATCTGATGATTAAGTAGGTGACTATGTAAGGCCAGATCTTTTCTTGTGTGCTCCAGGCTTTTATCATAAAGGAATATAAATGGGAGTCCAGAATACAAAGAGCCATGCAGAAATGCTACTTCTCTTGTGTGTGGAACTACTGAGAAAGATAGGTTTTAAGATGAATAGAGAGCTAGATTACCTTTGACATTCATTCTGTTCATAACACAATAAAAAATAACTTCAGTACAAAAAGAACTAGACTCATTTTCTAACAGGTGACTGAATTTAAAACCTACATATGAGGAATTCAAATAGTGAATCCCCAAAGATGAAGTACCTATAAGGCTCTATCCATGGGTATGATTCTTTTTACCTTTTATGCCCACAACGTTAAAGCAAATTTAAGGGGAAAAAGCCTTTATCTTGAACTTTTGAGCCATCTGTATTCACACACATGGAACACAAAACCTTGCAGAAAGCCTTGGTTTAAGCTTTCCAAAGCAGTAGTCACATCTCCTACATCCACAAGCTGTGTTACGACAAAACCAGTAGAGTAGAACAATGCAGTTAACACTGAAAATTAAGATGAAACAACAGCAATAAGCTATAATTACTACATATACACATGGAAAATGTATGTTTATGTATTAATGATACACACTAGCATCAATCAAATTCAGGGCTGAGTTTTATTTTTTTCCTCAACTCCCTCCCCCAAACCTTGGGGAAGGGGAAGACCTGACTTTTATATTTCAAGGGGAAAACCATAAAATCCTCTATATAAAGTTGTTAGCAAATATAGCTGTCCCTCTGATAACAAAAGCAGGCGTTGCTTATAATATGTGAATGACATTTGAACATTATTTTCTGCATTAACAGGACTGTGCTTAGTAGTTGAAGTCTGCAATTTTGAACAAACAGGATTTGCTATAGGATTGAATATTGAGAAAGTTAGAAAAATGTGTATTATAGGAAGACAACTTTGAAAACCACAAGTACAAGACATTCATTCCCATTTAAGGTTATGCTATCTCATGCAGCAACATGCATGGAAGTCATGCAAGATAGTCTGTAAAGTTCTACTAAACAGTAGAAGAAACTGCTAAAACATACTACTGAAATGCAGCAGCTTTGAAATGAACAAATCTGCTTAAACTGAACTATGTAGAAGAGGAGTAAGAAAATGTGTACCCATAGAATTTCTCCTTCGTGAACTCAGAAATACATGTTTGGAATTTCAGACTTGTTTTACGATGTATGTTCAGCAGAAAAGTGAACAGAAGCCCCATGATTATATCTCACAGAATTTTTAATAGACATTAATACTTTGATTCAGAATTGTGACTAATTCTACCAACTGACACTCATCAGGATTAAAAAGCTATTCTGACAATTTCCAAAAAGACATCCTTTAAGAATACAACTCCTTCTCTGGAAACAATGGACTTATTGAAAGTTGCAAGAAATGAAGCGTCCCTGGCACTGGCAATGTCCCAGAGCATGCTGCTTAAAACTGATGTAGGCACATTCATCAAACATTTGGAGCGGGACGAAGACGACAAGTTCCCCCTCATACAGAATTCATAGATACATGTGCTATAGAAATATTCCAGTGAAACAAAAGGATGAATATATTGACTCCACCAGCCAAAAGATTTCTACCTACATAACAATACCGAAACATCCCGGAAAGGCTGGTTGTATAGATAGTCAGTAAAACTGCAGAAGAAACCAATACACCTAACTTGTCTTTTCCTGCCACCACTCCAACTCCTCCCCTCAAAAAAGCAAATATATTGTTGAATAAAAATAATAATAATAAAAAAATACAATGTAGTGTGACCTAATTATGCTTTTTCTTCAAGTTACCATATTTTTTCATTTATTCTCTACATGGCTTCCACATTTAACTGGACCTGAGTACAAAGAGAGACTGGTTGCATGCAAAATTATCTGAAAGGAGATAAAATAGCTGTCTTTCTCTCGACTCATAAGGTGTGCAGCTTCTTGAGCTGACAGAAAAAAAAAGTCTTGGGTTGCATAAGCTGTCATCTTTCTATCTTCAAATTTCTGATGAGGAATTGGAAAGTGACATTGCAGGCATGAATTAACTCATCATTTTATATAGTCTCTAGCAGTGACTTACGTGTCTGTGCAAATAAAGTAGATTTTAAGTGAAATACCCACTAAACTCAATGGCTTAATCAGTTTCTTGAAGATATCTTCTGTCTTTTTCCATTTATCTTATGTCCTCCAATCCCTCATGTCATATCTAAGTAAGTGCCTAACACCACAGACATTTTGTGCTAGCAGTGGTTACAACACTATTCTCACAGGCTAATTTCTACAAGAATGGGTCCTTAGATTACAATGATAAATTGTAAAGTAAACATATGGAGCCACAAACTTTATGATTCTGTAGGTGATGTTAGGAATAACCAATCAATCAATACTAATGTGATATACCAAAGGTACTGAAAATATGCAACAAGGCTGAATAGAAATGAGCAATACAAATATAAAATAATAAAGATTCTTCTTTGCTAATTCAGAGGAATCAGTGGAGGAGGTGGTTGGGCAGAATCCTCTCGATTAACCGTAGCAAATTAGCCACAGTGTAGTGCCAACCAGAAACAGTGTTGCCCTTTGGGATCCTCTCGCCTCCTACGCTATGCCCAGCTAGCTGGCAGTAAAGGAGATTTATAGAATAAAAACAAATCACTATTATTTCTTCCTGACTCTTGTTTTCTTCTGATTATCTTCTGAAAGCTTTGTAATTGAGCCAAAGGTAATTTATAGCCAAAGTTAAACAAAATGAACAACAGGAAACTGCAAAGTGTTGGATTTCTTTACAGCGTAGTCCTCCAAAAGGTAGACAAAACAAACTGGCTTAGGGAGGCAGCTATAGTAAATTCCGCTTCATTAAACACATGAAGAGTATAACTCTGTTCAGTAAGCTTTTGTTAAATTTCTGCTTCCTTGAAATCGAATTGGTCATAAAAAAGAAGTGAGGTAACTTTAAAGGATTCCAGCAGGAAGGCCTCTGTCGTTCCACAGACCTTCGATGCATTCATACCGTACTGGTGAAAGGGCTGAGAGAAGCGACGGAAACTCCGGTTCCTCAGCACTGCAAAGCTGTTTGCTATTCAAGCTGTCCCGCAGTACGATGGCCAAGTCAGGTCACACTGACTGTGACTTTGAACATGCTTCCCCCAAAGCCATGCTGCAATCGTTGCTCCTGGGACCGGCACTGCAGGAAAAGCATTGCCACCAAATTTTCTCCTGTGAAGGACTAAAGAAATAGACCAGCAAACACATCCACACAGCAGCCCACACAAACAGTTCATAATCACCTTTTTTCAACACATGTGCATTTCAAACACAAGCATTTCACTGCAAAATTACCACTACAGCGCTTCAGCAGCTCTCACCCTGCAGGAAGCTTTCAAGGACCTTTACTCCTCCATTCACTCTGCACAGCACCTCCATTTGCTATTTCACAAGTCAAATCTATTAAATTAACCTACACTTTCGCTCACTTCATGTTCTTTCCCAGCAAGGCACTGAAGAGATTCAGTTATATCTGTATGTTCAACTAGGTTGACAAGTACATCTGTAGAAAAAACTGAGTAACGTTTTTTCCTCTCAAGGGCCACACTGGCTTAGTCACTTCTAAGGTTAGCAGGAAGCAACCAAAATTCTGCAGACCAGTGCCAGACACATCAGCAGCCAAGAGGAGGCAGGGTCTGTGCCCTTCAAGAACTCCAATTTCTCCAGCCACGGCCCTTACGGGTACAAGGGGCATTCGGCCCATGTGAGGAGCACACCCTGGCTTGTCCTCAGCACATTACAGCTCCTGTCTTGTCAGTGTGCTTCAAGGTCAGGAAAAAGAGTTTAGAAAAGGCAACAAGAATGACAAAGCTATGGAATAGCTTCTATACAAGCAAATCTATGACAGGATTTTTCAGCCTGCAAAAGTCATAACAAATGGTAGCTCCGCAGGCAGAGCGGGGGCTTCATGGAAAGATGGGCGGGAAGGGGTCCAGGCGCTGAGGAACTGCAAGCGCAACCAGTAGCAGGCTCAATGCAAGAGGCAGTAGTTCTTCATGAAAATGGTAAACATTTCTGCAACAGAGTACTGTGAATACTGAAAGTATATATGGATTAAAGGGGAAGTTGGACATGGTAACCAAAGTCCACTGTGCAAGGGAACTGCCTCTGACTCACGAAGTCTCTGAACTACAGATGACTAGAGCCTGGGGGAAAATTCAGTGATGGTATATGCTTATTCTCCTATATATTTTCTAATCTGTTTACCTCTGGCCACTGCTCAGACAGGGAATGCTGGCATATGCAGACTCCTGAACATGCATATGACCATATTTTACAGAAAGAGTTGCATATATTTGCAGGTTTTTCTTTTAATTGCTTCCAATATTCCACATTTCCATCATCAAGAACTGAGCTTGTACCATCTCCATTATCCTAAATGAGAGGCTAATGTAATAGATATGAATTATATTGATTTTTTACATTAGTAATTGCTTCAGATCAAATCTGAATTAAAGAGTACCCTTATTCAGCATAATTCAGTACAATAATATTGCAAAATGCAGAAAAAGGATGACCATGGGGTTAGTAAATACAATCCTGTAAACTGCATCACGGTCACTAACACAAACACAGGATGTTTAAACACAAAAGTTAGAGGCCTAATAAGTCTTGAATCCAAACTACATGAGCACTCCCTTCGAATAGTGTTTTCTCTTTCCCTTCCCTACTTGCCCACAGCAGAGCTCCTCTTTCTCTTTCCCCTTCCTCCAGGCACCTTAACATTGCAATCTCTATTGCCCGTATCATAGGGATGAGGAGTGCTCCTGCTCCCGTTTGCACATCATCTGGTATCTTCTGGGATGCAAAAGCTGCCGAGAACTACCACCCTTATTCAAAGATAAATACTCTGAATAGTAGGCTACCATGAAAGAAAGTGGAGAAGAAAAAAAAAAAAAAAAGAGGTGCAGGACCACCAGTTCCCCAGCTTTCTCCCTCTTGGGAGAAAAGCAGATAAACTGCATCTAAAACTACCTCATTAGTCAAAGCGGACATCTGACCATTGCTAAATTTTGGAATGAGGATGGTCAAGGCACTAGGTTTTTCCTTCTGTTGAGAAGGAAGATCAGAAACAGTAAAGAAATAATTGATTGGTCCTATTTTTACCCAGGCAGGGCAGACAGTGCCTGTTCTTTTTCAGCTTGATACAGATAACTAACTACATATTTCCTGCTGCCTATGATGAAAAAATGCATTACTTAACCACAAAAATACAGCCAGTGTTGACAAGAAATTGAGATGCAATTTATAAACAAAATGCGATACAAATGGCTTTGGCTTCCTTCACTGACATTTAGCTGCCAGTGCACGAAAAGGTCCTAAAAATGAACTACAGACTCTAGGCTAAGAAACAATAGTTTTGTTTGTTTGTTTAGAAAAAAAAGAAAGAAAAAAGAAAAAAATAAAAAAGAACCATGCTTTGTTTACAGCCTATTAATTTCAGGCAGACTGCCCTGGATCAATATTCATAGTATTTTTAACCAACTGTTGTTTAACATAAATTATTTAATTCCAAATCCATTAAAGATAAATTCCCCAGGCTTGCAGCCTCTGCAGTTTTACTCCTGCAGCAGCACCGAGTGATTGGCAGCAAAGTGAGGAATGCAGGTGTTGAAGAAGAGCACAGATGGAAACACGGCCCTTCAGAGGCTTTGCCTCAAACCTACCCCAAGCTTTGAAGATAAGGATATTTCAATCCTCCACCAAATGGGGGAAGGGGGCTGGCAAACACTCTTAACTCTTCTCTTTCAAGAAGTGTTTGACTAGTAAGGGTGGTGGTCTCCTGTGCAAACTTCATGTTCGAGCCTGGGTTCAAAGTATTCCCGGGAATACACGGGCTCCTTTATACAGAACAAAATAGGTTTGCTCCAGCAGTTCAGCATACAGAGCCCTGCATTAACTGCTCAGAAGGGCAAACTAGCCCACACAGAAAATTCTGCTCCAGAGACTACCAGAAAACACTGTGCAGCGTGGAAATAAAGCTCTCGTAACCTTACTAAAGAGCTCTCAGATTCCCATTGCTTTAAACAAACAAACAAAAAAAGACTAGCCAGATCTGCATTCTGCTCCCCCACAGAAAAGAGCACCCCAAAAAACCCTTCTGCCATCCATCTAAGCTGGTGAGACCTACTTTTCCAACATCCGCAGAAAGTATTGCTCTCATTTTTCTCCGTCTCCTTAGGAGACTTTCCTCTTAAAGAACATTATCTACATGTCTCCAAGAAGTCACAGAAAGCAGAACCTGAACAAAGCAAAATGTTATTTTGGATGTAAATGTATTATATTACTTTCTAATTCAAACAGTTATAAGCAGCAGCAAGTTCAGATTTGCTAGGACATCCACTGCCACGGAATATAAACATCTTCCTTACAACCAGTAACAAGCAGCACGCTGTTTTCAAATGCATCGAGCACGAGCACGCGAACCACAAACATCCATTCTTAGCCTGAGCTGCCGAAGCCCTTCTCCCCACCACAACGACTACAATACCGCGCACTCTTGAGGCAGCAAACTCGCCTATCTTGGCTCCTTCTAATTAGAGGACAAGACTAAGCTGCTGTCTAAATTTAACAGGGAAGGCTGGGGTTGGGAATCTTAATTCTGGCCTCGAGAGTGCTCCGGGCACGTCCACCTCCTCCAGCCAGAGCCCACAACCCGCGGATACTCCAGCAAAGCCGGTAACAGGACTTCTGCCTTCCCTGTCTGCAAGGAGCTGCTCAGCAGCAGAACTGTTCTTAGGAGCTCTTCCAAAGCCTTGCAATGGAAAGCCGAGTCACCAGAATCTGTGGCTTTCCTCATCATCCCCAAATATCTGTAGTTCTTCACAGCACCCCTTCAGAAGGAAGTCTCAAGAAGCGTGCAGTTCCAGCCACCATATTCTAGAGCATATGCAATTCAGAACATTTTAAGGGAAATGGAAATTAAAAGGATAGTGTTGAGTATTGTGTTTTCCCTCCACTCCCTCCCCTTTCTCCTCCTTTACAGTAAAGAATTGGGGAACTTGAGGAAAAAAAGAAAGAAGATCTGTTACAAAAAAAAATACAATTAGTGGAGATTACTGCATCTCATTTTATGTTCTTTGTGGTTTTCAGATTTCTCAGGAACTGTTTGTGGGTGCATGTTAAAACGTGCTTATCCCCCTAGTATAGCCAACCAGCATGATTTGTGATATGCAACTTTGAATTAAGAGCTGCAGCCTCACTACCACTGTATCGCTTACCACGTATCACACAAAGAAAGCATTATGCAAAAGGCTGAATTTATATCGCAGAACTTCACAAAATGGGAAATAAAGAGGATATCCACAAAACACTTATGTCTGGAAGGAAAACAAACACTGGAAAAAGTTTCAGACTCACTGCCTGGGTCATGTTCAGTAGTTGAAACATGGCTGTGTTACAGACAAATCAAAGAACAGAAACGCGGTACTATTAGAAGGCTTAGTTTTGAGCTATACACCATCACATAAAGTCCTTAATTCAATGCCTTTTAAGCTGCTAGTTTCCACATCGAGCCCTTGACCAATGCACATATAGCCCAGATTCATTTTGTTATCTGTCACATTTATTCATTTTATTTCATCTACTTCCAAAGAAACACTCCCCCTTAGAGGATGCAATTTCTCCAGCGACAGGTGTATTTCACTACCTTTCAGTCATTTGTTTTTAAGTGTATATTTAAGTGTTAGGTTTAAATTTCAAAAGGTTTTCTCAAATTCTACATATTCTAAATGGAAGGAGACATTCACAACAATCCAGGTTTTATGCAAACTGCACACAACCATTACACGTTTCTAAATGGAAAAGATAAGAAGCAAGGTAAATTCCTTAAACTCAACTGCATCATAATTAAACATGGTAAGCAGTTAAGAGTAAAATATAGGAAAGACAGGTTGATTTATAGTTAGTAAATCTTCAGAGAGGACAAACGTTTTTCTTTGAAGTTGGAGGAACGCAGGTGTCACTCCAATTTTGACTTCAATAACGCTTGCTTTGCTCTAAGTAGTCATATTTGTCTTACAAGTCAATCTTAGCGTATCTAAGCATTTTACTGATAAAAGGTAGGATAACCTGAAATTGTTCAAATTAAATTTGAATGGTCCACTGAACTGTTAATGATGTCTAATCCCTTCCTTTTTAGGGATTTGGATGTATTTTCCAGAAGGCTGTTGAAATGACTGTCTTCAAATAAGCCTAAGAAGCTTCTTAAGTCTCAAAGAGATTCAGAACAAGAGAGTAACCAGATCCAACTTAAAGACAGGAAAGAAATGTAGTGAATAATTCCACTTACCAAGTTAATGCAAAACACACAAACCCCTGAGTTTTGAAAATGCAACCCAATATGCTTTATACACATGGAGTTTATGTCGTGATTTTAAATACCTATTTCACAAAATATTCCCTTGCAATAACACTTTTCAAAGATCTTCAGCTTCTGTTAAGTATCAAAAAAGCTTTCAGTTTGAAAACCTTGAGAATACTTTTGCTGACTGCAAGGCCAAAATAGCCACCAAACCCTCTTGGTTCTAGCCACAAGCTACCTTAATGTTCTTGTCTAGAAAATTTCACATCTAAAAGAATAGAGAAACATTAATTTGTAGAAAGATTTGAATCCACTTATGTGCTTTCACATGTAGCATAAGCAATAATCTAAATTACACATAGCTCTAAAGGCAAAATTATTTTTTTTCCTCCACCAGTGAACAGCTGGTGGTAAGACTGAACAGTACCCAACTAAACAAATTCAACACATGCATTTTACTACTTACCCAATGATATTGCTTCATAACATCCAAGAAACTTTTATTTTAATGTTCTTGGAGAGGCAAATTAAAAAGCAGCGTTCCTCAAAGGAGAAAACAGATATTACCCACACATATTTGGGTGCTGAAATAATAGAACAGCCACACCAGAATTTATTCCAAATGACCATGAACTCAGCCACTCTTAAAAAGAAAAAAAAAAGAAAAAAAAAGGAAAGAAAAAAGAAAAATATCAACAATAGCTATTATGAGCATATGCTTTGCAATGAAGTTTCCTGCACAGGGAATCTTCACTAGCGTACTGAAATTTCTTTCTCAAAAGCTTCAGCTTACTTAGCAGAAAGTAAGAGGATCACATTATATTACAGATAATACACTCTCAATTTTAATGCACACCCACCTTAGCTTTTTATGCTAACTGTATTCCTTAACTCAATGTTAATTAATTCATTTTTGAAGGATTATATTTATAATAGCTATATATAATCTGTTTTTTATATAACAACCACTTCTGAAATCATCTTAGCTGGTTAGAGGAATTAATGGCAGTCACATTGTCTAAAGCAGGAATTCACACGACGAGACCTTTAGCATAACCACACTGAAGAGCGGTTCAAGTGCACCTCACACCTGGTTCACTGCTCGTGGAGAGGCTGAACACCACCAAGTTCTCCCTGCTGCACTTTTCCTATGGAAAAGACAAAGCCCTGCTTGCTCAGATCATGAGCAGTTCCAGCACTATCAGCCAATGCTGAAATTGTGGTGACCACTAAAATGGCTAAATCTCATGTTATTTTTTTTTTTAAGAAAATTTGATGCATTTTGTCATGAAACAGGGATGAACACCAACAGCACTGTATTTTGCATTTTCTAATTATCTGTACGTTAACATTAAGTGACATGAGCTTAAAGTAAATATAAAGCCGTAAGTCTTTCCTAGTGCCCTAGGGACCAAGGCCTCAACAGTAGCTTTTACCAAATCTCTCCAAGGGATGGGTTAACACGCTCAGCTGCCTGCACTGCCTTCCCTCTGCCAGCATCCTTCATGGGATGTAAATACCGTTCTGAACTGTGTTTAATAAACACAACATATTTTAGGTTTTCTCCACTCTGCTTCCTCTAGGAAGATAAAGGTTACAACACCTGTCTTAGAACAGATGCTATAACATGGTTTTTGTAGGATATTGTGTTTTTGTAGCGTGACAGGGTATGTATATAAAATACTGTCTCATTCTGAGTTTCTAAAATTAATGCAGAGGTAGGAAGCTAAGTAAATCTGACAGCAATCTCAGGGGAAGCGTGTAAACCAGCAATCTCTCAGATTACATATCCCTGTCCTGCTAAAAGGTCTTTAAATGATTACCAGCAGCTTCACTGAAAGCAATGCCTGATAAAAAGAGAAAGCTGATGTATATTCCGCTACTTCACGCTGGGAATGAGCACTCTGTAAGGTCCCTTGACAGTTTTCAAGTTAAGAGAGCTGCAGTCAGCACTTGCATTTCTCCCTAACCAGAGAACTCTGAAGTGCATTCATAAACTAGCTTGAGTTTTAATGAATAAATACCATTTAGAAATCAACGGGACTGGGAAAGGAAATCGATCACTTTTAAAGGTCTGGCAAGGCCATGGAAGCCACATAGCCCAACGCATGAAATGCATGTCAGAAGTTCACCCCATCACTCTTCTCAATCTCAGTACCTCCTGGGTGGATGCAGCACAGGTCTGTTCAGCTACCACTTCTCCTCACACCCACCTAAATAACTTTTCTTCTGCCTTAGAACTTCAGTCATTTCAATTGTTTTAAGGCTTCTTACATTTGCCTTAGGTATCGCTTAGCTAAAATGCACATATTCAACTCTTATTTCCCTATAAATAACTCTATAAATAATATATTCTATAAATAACTTTCCTTTGAGCTTTATCCAGGTCATAACAGTATCTAGCTCCAAAACCAAGCTCGCTGGAGTGCTTTGCTCTAGAGGAAAGTTACAAGTGCCCAGCATCTCTGGTTTTTATACATTAAGTCGAACGAGTCTTCCTCTACTACCACACAGCCTCACAAGTTTTCACTTCACTTTTCAGAGTCCTCCCTAGCATAGCTATTTTCACTATTTCTTCCTTGGCTTGATATGACTGGAACATGGCAATTAAAAGAACATTATCTTCTATCCATGTTTCTCGGTTCTTGGCTATTTGGTGTCCATTTTTTAATTTGTGAACAAATCTTCAGAGAAATTCTTAACTTTGGATTCTACTGTAAATTTTATTACATTATTCATGTTATTGCAATAACATTTTCCATCTCTTTTACTAATAAAGAGAACAACATCAAAACACCACAGTGCAATGCTAACGCTGCTTCAGCCTTACTCTTCCCAGATTCAGGCGAACTGAAGAACTGAACTTGAATTGCCTCCTAATTCAAGTACGACGTGAAGTTAAGTTCAGCAGAGCAGCACACTTTCGCTTGTTTCCTTATGTCCCTACTCACAGCCTCTACACTTTCCAACTCCCTCCCACCTACGGAGAGGAATTTGAGACAAAAAAGAGCCTTTAAAGATAGATAGTACAAGATTATCCTGCCACAACAAAAAGCGTGAATTGTTCATAAATAAAGTTCTGTAGTTCAGCTAAAAGAGCAGCCTTGCAGATGCATAATCTATTGGTGTTTTGCTCAAAGAACAAACTAATTCATGAAAATTTAAGACTATGAAGCACTTAAAATGCTCTAAAATGCACCGATGCTTTTTCAAGAATTAATTGAAAGGCACCAACACATATGCATTTTTCCTACCTATGGGTAAAAATGGGTTAAAAAGAAAAAAAGTAACATCATTATCTCATTCTAACTTTTAAGCCAATTATGCAAATTTAAATTAATCAGTTCACTTCACACTTGACTGCAAGGCATTAGGACTAAGCAATACTTCAGTGCTCATAGTTTTTTCCCTTATATATTTAAAATTCTGTTGTCACTGATAATGTTCCAACAGGAAAGCTGGAAGAAGGCATCATAATTGCCTTCACTTGCACGTTATCAAATTTCTTCTCATACAAACTGTAGGCTCCGCAGGAAAAAAAAAAAAAAATACAACAGTTTAAATATATAGCAACAACATGACTTCCTCAATAGCAACTACTGCTTTGAAAGAAAAGTCATCCCGTGGAAACATAACTTTTTAGAGACAATTTTACATGTGAATCTTTATATCTTTGCATAAAATACTATGCAGCAATTTAAAAAAAAAGTTGCTGTTTTTCCTATTTCAGCATGGGATGTCTTCCAAATCCTTTTATTTTATATAAGTGCTTTGGCCAAATTTTTTCTTCCAGTACAGATGAATGGTTTAGGTTAGTTGGACTTTGGAGCCTTTCAAGACAAAAAACACATGCGAGTCCACTCTAAGGAAACATTTTGCCATAATCCAAGATTTGGACATGCAATTTAAACATGCAATCTTGAACAACCCAGAAATTTGCTCAAGTCTCCACATTTGTTCTTTACTGTAGCATTCCTTATCCTTGTCCTACAGTAGTTGCTTTTGTTGTCTCTGGACTGTACACCTAAGCCACAGAAAGAACAAAAATTGTCAGAGTAGAGAAAACCTAAATCACACAAATCCCCCCCAGTATAGTTGTATTTATAGGATTTGAAAAAAAAATCATCATTAAAATATGAGCACTGGAAGACAGCAGCTAACCTCACAAGAAATATCATTGACACTTCAGGTGTGTTTCCAGGTATTCCTTGTTCTTGGAGGAAAAAAAAAAAGTGGATTCCTTCAAATGTTGCCAGGAAACAACTTCTTAAACATTTTTAAAAGAAAGGAAATTTAAGTTTACAGTGTCATGCAATGTACTACACAAGCACATTTCTTCCACATACCAGGTGTATCTAGCAAAATTACAGATATATTGGAGTAGAAGTTGGTCTGCCTTCAACATAGTTTAACAAACTTGTTCCAGTGCCAAAAAATGATTGCTTGATGCTAAGAACAACTGGTTTATATTTGATGTTCTGAGGAAATTATAAGTTGTATTCTATTTTTAAGATCTGTGTTGTTCAGAAAACTATGTTTATACCACACTACAGAAAAAAATACATATTGGTTAAAAATACTAAATAACAATAATAATAAAATAACTGAAGTACATGCAAAACTGCTTATAGTTCTTGGCTGGTCTTTTGCATTTGCAAAAGGACAAAACAGAAGAACAGAAGCAGGATTAATAGCACTTGCGATATGAAGACACTGAAGTAATAAGCAATGCATGAAAAGCCTGTTTAGCATAGCAGAGTCTATTTTATCTTCTCAAAATGGGACCTGACAATTGGCTTCTTCGCAGAAGGCTTAGCAGCATACTGGCTTTTTACAGACTATATGCTTTGGCTTATGCTAACAAAAAACCCCACAAAATTATTTTAATTAGTTACAGTCTTCTCCCAGCCATCTCAGAGTATTTACCATTTTGCTTTTCCCAAGCAGGGAATTTATATTTATCTGTATGCACAGGATGTATTTATCTGTAGGTGCATCTGTTCTTCTGGATCTGCCATTTCTTTCATTTTTCCATTCCTCCACAGAAGAGGAGAGGAACTGATAAACCTTCTCTTTCCTCTTATTTCCACATCCTCTCTGATCAGATGGAAAGGAAATGCGAGAACTAAGTTTTTCCTTTTATTCCCCATCTTTCTATACCCCTTTGTACATGAAGGCACAGAAACCACCCCCAACCACCACAGCACTCCTTGCTAATACACTACTTTTCTTTAGATTTTTCTCCTGCTCTGAATTCAGCTCCTTTCTTCTTGGCCACTTGGAGATTCAGAATCAAATTTCTAGTAAGCAGCCTCGCAAAATTCCTCAAGCAACTACCCCTACTGCTCGCCAGAATTTTCCATTATACTATTTGAGAGAATAAAAACACAGGTTATATATACATATATATATATATGTGTGTGTGTGTGTGTGTATTAACCTTGATATAGTATAACAAAGACAAAGAAGTCCTTCAAGTCCTGTGCTATCAGCTGTTGGAAAGGAATAATGAGCAGCAGGAACAAGGACGGGTGAGATACAAAACAAATTAAAAATTATTCAGCTTAACTTTGGGCACTGACCACACTAATGAGGAACACCACAAACACCTCACGAGGCACAGAAAGAAAATACTCTGTCAGCAAGAAGAGAAAACAGAGCTTAACACCCTATTTAGCCAAAACGTTCCTCCCCAGAACTTCCGATTTCTGCAGAGATTAGACCCACTGAGAACACTCGACCGCTGCTTCCCCACAGGAGGCCTCCTGTCAGAGCCACATTCTCAAAGAGGTCCAAAGCAGCACGAGCATCACTCGGGAAGTCAAGGTCACGGTAGAGATTCCCAGTGACCTCAGCAGGCACTGAGATTGGTTCTGCGTGCCCACGGCCACTGTGCACAGCTGATGGCTTGGCCACCCTCTTTTGCCTCCTGTTTTTATTTATACTTTTTTTTTTTTTTTTTTGCTTTTTAAACTAGTTGTCTGAGATTATTGGTAGCTTTAAGAAATGTGAAATAGTTTTCAAGCCCACCTAAGAACAGAATCTTGTGTTACTGCATCTTCCAGAGAATCAGCTCCAATTTCTCACACACACACTGTAGGTGAACTACAGCCCTAAAAATCAAAAGAGATATGGAGTATGCTTCAATAGGCAGAAGATTGTCATTAATATCAGAGTCAAGTACACACAATTCAGAGCATTTTAGCATTAGCAGGAGATGTAGTACAGGCACTGTTACAGTGGGTGACACTGAAATTATCATGCCTCTTACTTCCAGAAGGTCGAATTCTTAAATTAAAAACTGCATTTTTTTAAATTAAGATAAACTGCAATTTTGTCCTTGTAACAAGCCTGAAATTACGTAGAAACACCAGGTTCAACTCTAAAGTGACAAAAAAGTAAAAATCAAAGCATCAAACCAAGACGTTCGTTCCATATTTTATTCTGTAAAGGTGGCAAGAATGCTCTTTGCTCACTACGACTTGCTGAGACAGTCATTTTAAGCCAGGTGTCCTTGACACTACTTCTGGCCTTTGTCCTTTCAACTCTTCTGGGATGGGCTGCTTAGGAGGTAGACCAGGGAACAATAGTACCTGCTCAAACAAGATAAATACCCATTACCATATCCACTGTGGTTTACAAATTCATTCCATGTTTTATATCACAGGCATTAATTACATGATCTATAATTTTCAGAGCACCTGAAACTTCATGCAGTCCATCGTGATGACTATCCGATGACGTAGCAGGTGTTCTGAGGTCATTAGGATGGTTCTGATGCTGTGAACGCATCCTCACGCAAAACTCACTTGGAACACAGCCACGGCCAGTAAACAGAGCAAAAGCGGAACCGATCCTCGCTGCAGGCGAGGAGACAGTTTTCTGCTTTATGAACACCTGGCACTGACCTGTGACTCTTTCTTGCACCGGCTCACGAGACCTCGCTTCGGACCAGACCTGGCCATGGAGCTACGGATTCAGCAAGGCAGATAGCGCAACTGCGGCTGCGTGGCCACAGCGGTCGTGCCCACGCGGAGCAGCAGGCAAGGAAAAAAAGCCACCCTTTTATTCCCTGGGAAAGAGTTCTCTCCCTCTGTTCCACATCAAATCAGTATCGGGTCTAAATCCCAAGGAATGGAGTACATAATGCAACAACAGCACTTTACTGAAAGCTGAGATTAATGCAGACATAAGAATTTAAAACCAGTTCAAAATATTCTTAACAAACCTTGTACTATTTCACTGGATTTATGGGGGCCGGAGAGGGGCAGCCCCTTTTTTAAAATAAGCAGTAAGGCTTCCCATATTGGCTTTTGGGAAAAGCGTGCATGGGATTCAATGTTTGCAGTCCAGTGTGAAGCTTTGAATAGAGGAACTTCAAGCTGATAAATGTGTGACTAATTCATGGATTACTTAAATAGCATGCACAATATTATACGGACACTGCTCAGATTTCTAGCACTAAGGGTTTGTCCATGTTCTTTCAGTGAATTCCTGCTTTTACAGGGATAGAAATTATTATTTTGTAACCAATCTGGAATGGAATGGCTTGCAACGTTTAATTTCAAAAGCATTGCTAGTTTTCTGTATGCTTACACATTTATATGCACAAATTTAAGATTCTGTGACCCCAAATTTATAATACACTACATGTCACCTGTCACTTCACTACATTTGTTACTTCTGAGAGCTTTGCTGGTTCTAGGGATCTTCAAAGGCTTTTCTTCAAAGCTGTCGGGGGTGGAATACAAAGTTTTGCTGTTATAGCGTTTTCCACAGAAATATTGTATATACATACATATGCTCACACACACACACACACACA
>VXAA01001627.1:85137-100346 GCA_013399115.1 Anseranas semipalmata
ATATACATACACACCCCTCATAGAAAAAAATCCAGGCCTTATTTTATCATCTTTTTGGCCAAAACCAAAATACCCCTTCCTAAAAACAAATACAAATAGCTTCTCCCCCTCCAGTAGTTATGCTTCAGAATGTCTCTTGCTTCTATTTTCTGTTGTGTTTCAGCTTCAAAACTGATCTGCATCTCCATCAGGGTCAGGCAAGTGCAATAGCACAACTTGACGCACCCACAAATCAAGGCAAGATGCTGTGCCCAACAAGCAAAGTGGTGAGCTCTGCTGATGTTACCAGTTTCACTGATTTGCAGTATCTGCAGACCAATATCCTGGATTTTTCAATTCACGGTTCAGTTGTCCAAGTTATTCTACATTGTAGGACCATTCCATCAGGACACTTTCTTAGTTTCCTATTATTTTCAGCGTTTATGATGAAGTTTGCAGAACCTGGGCAATAGCTGCTTCTCTGATGATTCTTTTTTTTAAATATAAGCTTTACTGACAGCAAAAATGTAGAAACACAAATACAGATTTTTAACACAAGCTCATGGGCCAGAGAACATACACATTACAAGGTAAGCGTGTTATAAATTATAGCAATAGTTTAAAGTGAACGTGTGGGACAGAAATTTAGATCTCAGCAACTTTCAAATTTTACTTCTAAGCCAGGAAAGCTGTTACTGCTGGAAATGGAACTCCATCAGCCACCAGTTAGATGATCCTGCGGACCACTCAACAAGCTTTACCAAAAGAAATAATATGTAAAGTAAACCATCACTGTTATTAGAGGGTAAACAGCAAAGATTGATGAAGTCATTCACCAGATACCTTAGAAACATACTGCTCATGGGAAAATCTGTGCTGCCAACTGATCTTATATCCCATGCATATCCCAGAATGTTTTACAAGTTGTGTATAATTTATTGCTCTCTTGCATACATCCTATCTGAGGGTTTCTAAGCAAGATCAGCCCTAAATGTAAAAACCAGCATTATTCAGGCAGCCTCCTCATATTGCTCAAGCAACCACATTTATAGCTTCTGAGAGGACCACCTGTGTGAGCTTAACTTTTAGTAATAAAACTATTATAAAAAAAAAAAAAACACAGAGAAGATAACGAAATGTGGAGGGGGCAGGACTGGGGGGAAGATGAGACTCCTGTGATTCATGTTTTAGATGTAAAAATATCTCCAACTTGTAAGCAGCTCTAAATGTTCAATGCCAGTGACAGCAAAGGATATAGGACTCCGGTCACGTTGTAATGCCTACCGACTTAGAAGAGCTAGTAAAAAGTGTCAACAAGAAGCACCAGCCACAGCAGTTCAGTTATTTACCGTCAGGCATTTCACTTCATGCACAAGAAAAGGAACTCATCTCACACGTATGATCAGGGCTTTTAAAATCTTCGGATGCTCTGAACTATTTCTGTGCTTGCACAGTCTAAACCTGTAAGGTAGACACGATCTTACAGAGCACAGCTACATGAGAGATCTTTTAGATGCGTGGTCATTACATAGGACCACAATTTACCACTTTAACAATAAGATGTTAGGACACTGATCCTGTAAGCTCGTAGATGAACATTTCATTGGGATCGACTCCACCAGCTGTGAGCGACGCCACGACTTGTGCAAAGCTGTACGCTGAGTATTGGGGGCCAATTCTGCCTCAGTGCTCATGCCCAGAAGGATTTCGCTCCTGCCTTCTTACAGGGGAGAAGAAGGCCTGGTTGAACAGTGCTGCACTGCTTGGCATCCAGAGGACACCACTCACCCGCCTCTCGTGTCGACGCAGAACTTTAATGCTGACAGCACGCCTTTGATGATAAACTAAAAGCCTTTTCAATTTTACATCTTCTTATCGCTCTGGTTCAATGTCTCTTCAATTTAAAGCAAGAAAACTCTCCTTTTATGGTATTATGCAATGGGTTTATATAATAGATGGCTTCCATGAAAATTTGGCTATAACAGCCTTCAACAAGTTGCTTACATGAAAGTCCAGCTTTTCATATGCTTGTCATGCAATTAGAGTTTTGTGGTTGCTGAATATCTACATGTTTATCCACACTGCAGTTCCTAATAGGACCATTATATTAACAGTACACTTCTTTGCTCTGTTTTGTAAGCTGAAAAGACTTGTATAGGAAAAGATCATAGGGAAAAAGAAGAGAAAAAAACATGTGGAAGTATCTTAGAAATCAGGGGTATTTACATGAAGGCAAACTGCAAAATTTGTTAGTAACAACTGGAAGTTGCAGTTATACATCACCCTTACTACATATAAATAATAGAGCTGCAACTCCTAAACAGAGCTTTCCAAACTTGTGGCAACTAATTTCAGCTTTAAATTAGGACAACACTATGACAGTCAACCCCAACCCTGAATTCAAACTCAACTGAGTATGTTTCTAACTTCATATGGACTACAAAAAACAAAATCTTCAAAGCCCCCGTCAACACTATTTCAGTTTACTTTCTTTCCATTTAGGTAAGACCAAACCTACTTTTTTGTGGAATGAAAATAGATCACCAGAAAAGCCATCAAGTTACAGCTTCCAGCACATCTCTTTTATAGCTCTGTCCTCCAGCTGCTACGCACACGAAAGCTGTTCAGCTATAATGCTGTTTATCCACATTTACATTTATAAGTTTACAAGCCTCGCAAATCATCCTACAGTATGCTCATACAACAGAAAACAAGACTGCATTTGCTGCTTTATCTCCACTGATACTCTAGATGTCTACATGAGAAGGGGACTTCATTATTTAACATTTGAATTTGTAGTACCTCTTAAAAAATTCTCATATGTATCCTACATAGTAAGCACTGAATTTTTATTTCATACTCCCATATTAGCACCCAAACGGTTACAAATATGCTTACTGTATCTCAGATTTATTGTTTGCATACTTCTAGAAACCAAAGCTATATAAAATTCTCTTTCAAATTTGATTGATTCAAATTTCAAATTCTCTTTCAAATTGATGATTGAGACAAACGCTGGGGGGACAAGTGGGGAAAATAAGGGTGAAGCAAAGAATCAAGAGGCTGAACTGAGTACAGCTACTTTCTTAAGCTTGTATTTATCAAGTGGAATAAGATGATCAAAAATGCAGCTCATCAGCAGCAATACTTTCTATCTATTGATACTGATGTGTGAATTATCAAAGTCTAAAAATGTAAATACTTTACTGTATAAATGTATTTTCACAAGCTCCTTGATAGCAAAGCTCTGCAAACCAAGCTCTCAAAGCTATATTCCACAGATCTGCGCTTTTTCTTTCCCCACTAGGGACTGTTCTTTTAGCAGATCAGCATTCACTTAGAGCAATATAAATTAAATATATACTGTCATTTTATCCAGAATAATGCCAGAGAAGAAGAAAAAAATAAATTTATGAATTTTTAGAAGAACCATACAAAAATCAGAATTTCATAGCAAGAAAGTATCATTAGAAGAAAGTTCCTAAAAAAAATCCCATTTGGGTGCTGCCACAACTAAATATTGGGTGCATGGTTTCCAAGGGAATGTGGAAAGCATTTTTAGGCTCCTGGAAAGAAAGTGGGATTTAACAAAATAAACAAAACAAAACAAACAAACAAAAAGCTACCAGTTCAAGTCAGTAGCAAACTCAAACTAAAGCAAACTCAAGAAAATAAGACACGGTGGGTGAAGAAGATTTTCTGTTAATTTGTTGAAAGAAATGCCTCCTATTTCAGAGGCTCAATGCCCCACTCAAATCTGATCCATCAGATCTGTAAGTCAGAATCTCCCTCTGAAAGCCCCATTTATTTGAAAGCCAAACAGGAAGAGAAAGAAACAGAAAATTCTGCTGCTCCACTTACGTGATAGCATTCCACATCAACAAGCACCTGGACTGTTTAAGCCTTGGTTCGGTTCTGCTCTGTCAGAGATGGGTTCATATTCATCAAATGCCATATTCTTGGAGGGGTCCTGAAGTGCCGTGCTACAGCTTTTCTGCAGGAGCATTAGTCGCAAGGCTGGAAATCCCTCAGGAAAAGGAGAGATCTCGTGCCTCTCCCACCACGAGCCAAGCTTGAGGAAAGAGCAGATGAACTCTTCCCTGAAGACAAGAGGCACCGTCACTGTTATGTGGGGAGCATATGCATGTAAAGCACGCATGAAGTACAGCCTGATTACCAATTAAAGCCCAGGTGAGAAGTTCGGCAAAGGAGCATCATCTGCCTTGGGAGACAGACAAAGCATCACCTCAGCTTGCTGGAAGCGAGGTATTTCTGGGTGTGCACAAGAGTAGAGCTTTAGGCAGTCAGCAACTGCTGCTACCAAGGGTATCAAGAGATGTCAGCTATCTCCAGGGCTAGATCATGTCTCAGCAGGAGAATGTAGGAGTCCTTTTAAGATGGTGAAGGTGATATTCAGAAACAAGCATAAATACTTAGCCCAGACTCACAGGAGAAAGCCCTGGGAAATCTAGAGGCTGAAGCAGGCTTCCAAACCAAGGTCGAGTGCCTTAAGTACAAGAAAGCCTCACCTTCCCTCATGCTTATTCTGTGCACCACATGAACTTTGACAAAGAAAACACCTCTATTGATTACATCAACTTTGAATTATGTAAGTTCAAAAATATTCTTGTTTCATTGCAATTTTAATAAATTAGTAACTTTAGCCCTGAACTTGAGCAGTAACCAACATACTATTATAAATGTAAAATTGGCAAGAGAATCTACTTTAGTAACTAAAGTAACTAGTACTAACTAATACTGCCTCGTCAATTTAACAGTACTTCAATTTTCCTGTCCAAAAGCTTCAAAATCTTATTTTCATACTGGCTTTCCATATCCTATACAAAAAAAAAAGGAAATAAAATGAAAATAAAAAGAGTGGTTTCTGTCTGCTGGGAATACAAGAGGTTGATTCTAAACAGACAAAACTGAAAGGAGTTGCGAAAGCAAAGGATGCAATAGCTTCACAGCTCTGACCTTTAGAAGGACCCAGCTCTTTAGCAAACATGAATTCTTTTGTATTGGAGGTGAAATGGCAAATATCTCCTGTTATTAAGGAAGGGTTTGGATTACTTTCTCTTCACTCAAAAGCAAGACTTCTGATTAACTAACCACACTGACAATAAAAAGACTGTTAAGACTATCCTAAAGCTATAATAAAAAGCAGATCACATTGCTGTTGGAAAGAACAATAAAGTAGCACATATGGTCATCACAAAAATTGCATTAAGCTTTTTTGATGGTGCAAATGATTTCAGGGCTCTGACAGCAAAGAATTATTCATCTCCTAATTTCAGGTAAAAAGAAAACCAACAACAACTACGGAACATAAAAACTAATGACCTACTGCTTTAAAGGTGAAGAGATCTGAAAATAGGCTGAACCCTTTAACCCTTTGGGGTCACTACAACCAGAGCTCCCACAATTACAAATATAGCTTAATATATATAATTATATAGCTTAGGCTAGAAAGAGCCCCCGGAATTTCTAACAAGGCTTTGAATTACAGAAAGGTTTTGTCTTTGGGGCTTTTCATTGATAATTCCATAACCGCAGAGTTTGGTTCCTTTATTTTCTATATACCACTTTTTCAGCTTCAGTGGCAATAGAGAATGCCATCTGCTCCATCATCACCCCAAGCAAGAGGCAGCCTTTAAGCAACTGAACCCACTCCCGTGTGGTTCAGAGCAACAAGTGATGTTACATGCAGGCAGACCATAAACCAGCACAGATACAATGCCAGAACAGGGCTCTCCGGTTCAGCAAGTACAGGTGGTCAGGTGCAAATTAATATTTTGTAGCCTCAATTTGTGATTTGACTATGCTAGAAGCTCAATGGCATACTGCACGTGCTTCTATTTCAAAATGCCCTGATGTAACCAACCGTGACATTTTAAACATCACTACTGACTAGGAGAGAAGAAATAGATCTGAACCTACAAGATGCTCCGTGCTTTGACCCTGATCAAGCAAAGCACCTGAGCAGCAGCTTAACTTTTAGTACAGAGATCCTCTGAAGAGCTTCCAGGTCAGGATCAAAGTGCTCATTATATCTAACACAAGAGTCACCTCCTATATAGGAGGTCACGGATGTGATACTCATCTAAAACATTAATTAGCTCCATGACACTGTGTATGGCTAACTGGGGAGCAAGTTTACTAGGCAGTCACAGGAAACAGATCAACGTGAGCCTTGAGAAGTCCCCTAGTCCATCCGCCTGCCTTCAGCAATGACATCATTAACCATCAGCTACAAAATCACACAGAACAGAAAATAACAACTCATATAATGAGCTACCAAGAACAATCATAACAGGTTAGAAGTTGAAAAACAGTACAAAAGGGAAATAATCTGATATGCATAGGGAAGGAGAGGGGAAAAAAAAAGTAAAATAGTAAAATGGTGTCCTAGTTTGTAGAGTGAAACTTCACAGAGGTCTAAGATCAATAAAAAGGCATTTAACTAAATAAATTTGCAGATTAGTTATGTGCAACTCCAGCTAATGACACACAGCTCACCTTGCGACTCGAGCGATAATTGAACGCTCAGTGACAACAATAATTGAGTTCTAGGAATACACTAAATCCCCCTGAGGCCTGATTTTCTCTGTTTTAATCCAGCTCACTTATTTCCACACTTAAGTAATAGCTTTGCTTCTTGCCTGTGGCTGAGCAAAGTTCAGGATTACACCACTAATTAACTAGTGGCTCTGGGATTTCGAGCCTACACAAAGTAATGAAGAGCTAAGTTGAGAAAGTGCACTAGAAAGCCTATTATGTCAGTGATTCTAACTTCTTTGGAACAGGAATTGCCTTCTTGGCTCATCTTAAGGCAAGACATCATCATGTAACTGTTTTCTCCCTAATAAAGCTTTCCCAACTTCCATGCATGTAAATTAGACAAGAACATGAGTTACCAACTGCTTCACAAGCAAGATATGGCAAGCTGCAGGTGAGAGTTCACCTGGAAGTAAATCAGCAGTAGGATAGGTTTGGGAAATTCAGTCTTCCTGGGTGTCACGTCATCATTCCTCCTCCCAGCCGTTTTCTCTGCTCAATAATCCCCAGGTGACAAGCAACCCAAAGAAGTTCGTTTTATAGCCAATCCTTTATCCTTTATTAAGGGAAGAGACTAACGCCCCACAAAACTTAAGAGTTTGTGGCCTGTGCAAGAACTAGCAAATACAAGTACTACCTACCTCTTGAGAAGTGTTTAACTACATATTTTCAAAAAGATTACAAAAACACTGGGTAATGCAAGAACATGACCTTGAAGAGAAAGCTCCCTTATATCATGTAAGCATCTGCAAGGTAACCTCAGGAATTTAATTCTTGCCTGAATCCCCACTCATATTTTCTGACTCAGAGAACTTGCACACACACAGCAAATTTAGACTTCTGTGGTCTGAACTGAAGCATGCGCTAATTCTGCACTGCAGAATGATACAACCAGAGACAGCTTAAGTGAAACAGAGCCATCAGATACAATCCCCCCCCCAGTACAACAAAGCAAGCTTCCCAAACACTATCTCAAATCATAACTCTATGTAAAATGTTTGAAAGCACTAGAACTCAAAATATATTCTCATTATTTATTATTTAACACATACTGTTATTAAAATCACAGCAGGCTGAACATTGTATTTTGACCTAATTAAACAGATCAGGAATTGGAAAAACACCTTAATGGCAAGTCTCACATCTTTCAGTGTAAGGCACCTTTAGGAAACTAAGTGAAAATTTGGCAATCTATCCCTTTTAGTAATCAGCAAGGGATTACTTCTCCTGTAGTCATTTTTTTCTTCTTTTCCAGCAAATATTAAAGTTTCACAGCTTTATCTGAAGACAGCAAGCAACTGGTTTAAAGAAAAGCTACCTGAAACGTTTCAGCGTAACAGCCAGAGTGAAACACTGCGTGCACCACAGCATGAACACTGAAAACATTTTTTAATAGCTAAAAGAGCTATAGGTCTTGAAGGGTATTTCAAGTGTTTCAAATGATCCACTCCAGATTATTTGCAGTCTTCAAAGCTGTGATTATCAAAAAAGTCATACAATCAGTGGAAAATGAAATTCCACCTGGACTATTTTTTTTTTTTTTTTTAAATTGCACACTACAGGTTCCCTCAAACAGTTTCACATAGAAGAAAACATTTTTATGCCCTCTGCAGCTAAATTGCTTCATCAGTAAACTGTTGCATTTGTGCCTTCCATATAACAATGTAATAGCTTTTTTTTTTTTTTTTTAATAGCACTGACATTTAAGTGTTCTGCATCCAACTTAAGGGGTTGGATATCAGTCAAACTGAATCAGAAACTTTTTTGATACGTGAAAGTATAGGCCTGGTAGTAGCTACTATTTTTTGAAATATTTTCATGTGTCAACTTTAAATAAAATAAAATCAATTACTCTAAGAATATTATTGCTAGAGTATGTTGATCCATTATGATCAACTGACACTAAACATTCAGGAAGAGTTCAATCCCCTAATAAGCAGTTATCAGTTGAGTCTCTCCTGATAAACAGACATTTTGAAAAGAAGAAACATGGCCATGGGAGCTTGATCTAAGTGTTATTTTTAGAAGTAAAGCTGACTCAGGCAACTCTACTTAGCAGGAGCACAGAGTGAAAAACCTGCTCGTTTATTCTAAAGTATATTTCTTCTGGAAAAAAAAAAAAGATTTTTTTTTTTTGCCTTCAACCCCCCAAACTTCTTTATTTAAACTCAAGTTCACGAAGTATTATCTGCACGTTTCGGAGCGGCATACTTGGAAATGTGTAGTTCTCTGGGCAGCTCACAGGCAGAGGGAAACACCCCTTCCTGACCATAAAAGGTCCGAGTGCATGTTCTCAAGCGGAAAATGTGTGGGATCCTATTTACAAATGTATAAATACATGCCATTCCTTTGCGCTCACAGGCACAGTTGAAAGCCAGCCAGAAAAGGAAGTACCAGCAACTTGATCCGAGATTTCCAGTACGTTTCCCCTCGCATGGGATCACTTTGGCCTGTATTTTCATAGAAGTCTGATTATTTTAGTGAATGAAACCACATCAGTCTCCAAATCAAGAACAACATGGAAGGGGTTTATAAACATTTCAGTCAGTGCAACAAACACCCATTTCTCTTCTTTCCTCCCCCAGTACCCTCAGCCCCTCCTAAGATCCAGGAGGCCGAGGAAGAAGGCCCAGCTGGTCAGCGCTGGATCCAGCAGCAACCAAGGAGCACCTCATGGCAAGCGCCTTCCCCCCTGAAGTTCTCCTGAGGATGAGGCCTGCTGTCGAGCAGCATGCCGCTGGCCCGGCCTCAGGGACATCGGCTGTGCTCCCCACGAGGAGCCAGGCCGGGGCGGCTGCAGCCGAGGGGGGCCCTGCCTCACAGGCCCACCCAACGCTGCTGAGGGCGAGGAGAAGCTGCCAGCAGAGCACGCGTCAGGCTGTGTGACACTGCAGCGGTCGTTCCTCCTCTAGGAAGCCATAAAAAAGATGACTAATAATCCAGCTGGTAGGCTACCTTTAAACACAGAAGGCAATCCTGGAAGTTATTTCTTGTAAGACTTCCCAAACACAAAAATGCTTACCAAGTAACTTCCCAGTGTAAATTTAAAGCTGAGCTTTCAATTCTACAATTTAAACATAACAGTGTCATGTCATCAACATTAAGTGTAGAACTGCAGAATTTGAAAATATTACCAGAAAACAAGTAGCTGGTATTACCTTGTGCTCATCTTTTCACCTCTACCTCATACGGTTAATGGGGATTATCCACCAAGTAGTTGGTATTTATTGTGTATAATAACCAGAACTGCAGATCACAGAAGCCATCAAATACACAAGTTCCTTCTTTAATATACTTTTCTAAGAACAAGCATTTATTTTGGTTGCAGTCAAAAAACACATACCTAAGGCAGAATGGCAGCCAAATGCTGATTCCAGAGAAACTAGTAAGATACATTCAGGTGAAGCATCTGGTACTCTGAAGGATTTGTTTCTCTTCATTTAAAAATAATCAAGAGCCCTAGAAAATATTTTGTTTAAAAAGGGAGGAAAAAAATCATTCACCATTATACACAAGGTAGATAGAAGATATGCTGTTACCCATTAAACTCACCGGCAAACTTTCTTACGTACAGAATTCAGGTAGGAAAGAGGGCAAGGGAAAAGGGTGGGAGGAAAGCACCTCCTTTGCAAGATCTAAGTATCATTGGCTACACTGAAGAACCTGCCTACTTCTGCACTGGGAAGTTGAAATAATCAGCAAGGATGATTTACTGTCGTTACAGTATTAAGACGAATATCTCCAGATCTTATGCAAAAGAAGCTTTCCTACACCTATATGTACATGTCCTTCCCTCATATTAATAGCAAATGGATCACAATTTCCATGCCACTTACAGGTTTCCTTTAGAAAGCTACCATTTGCCAACAACAGTACTGAAAAGGACTCTTCAGACAAACCCACTAACTAGACCTGTTCCTCTAGCAAGCTGATAAGGTAGAAGAAAGTCTCCACTGCCCTTAGACAGAGGATTAATAGTAGATTCTGGTCCTGAAGGTTTACAAACCAAATGAAAAAAAAAAAAAAAATCTATGGGAAGAAAAGCAAGGCCAAAACAAACAAAACACCACTTGACACCACAGCCTAATGCTCAAGAAAGAACACTTAAGAAAGTTTGCTTCCCATTTTTACAGTCACCACCTGAATGCCAACATCTCATTACCAGCATTAACAATGCTATACTTGAAGTAGAACATGGAATCAGCTTGCTCCTGTGAAATTTATGGCTTTGTATCACCATGGTTCCCAGTACTCCCAGATCTGAGCACAACACAAAGCAGTTTCTCAGCATCTTTTCCACATGCAGAGCCGCCTGTCCCTCAGCGACAGGATTACACTGCCAACAGGGAAACTTGAGTACAACAAACCTGCAGCAAATGGACAGAGAATCAGAGAAAAGACTACATGGTGTACTGATATCTTGAACATTGCTTGCCCATATTTTTTGGTACTTGGATAGCCAGACAACACATACTTTATATGCATTTTTATTCATACCTACTATACCCACACACATATATGTGTGCATATTTACTATACAAACACACACACACACACACTATACAGGAGAAAAATGTGGAAAATCCAAAGCCTGGAGCAGATCTCAGGTGAAGGCTCCAAAGTAGCAGGTCAAATCTAAAAATCACAAGCAAAAACCAAAGTACTAGATGATATTGAACAAAATGATCCAAGAGTACATGTGAAGCAACCAAAAGAAGGTATTTCTTTGTCTGGTATGTGGTTAGACTACAGAATTTCACACCACCAGAAACTGGAGATAATGAAAGTTTACAAGGTTTCAAAAATCTTTTGGGCTACCAAAACCCAAAAGTCTGTTTGCATCTTAAGAAAATTCTGACTACAAAATTGGTAGAAGGTAGGAGAACAGATCAGGGAATCATCATTATATCCTTGATGGGTACTATGTTGCGCTAACCAGACCTCTTATTTGGCCCGGTGTGCCTGTTAATACCTTCTAGATATTTCTCGGGGAGTTGCCTTGGCACACAGACTACATTACTAGTACTTTCTTTTAATCTACAGTATTGTAGATCACAGCATTATACTTAACCTTATCTCTTCCTTTTGGCCTCATTACCATTGATGATATTCAAAATGCACATATTACTCCATATCTTTAATTACCTTTCCTTGCCTACCTTTAATAAAATTGTTTCATCTCAAATACAAAGCACTTGTTTTTTAGTACAATCAGAATAGTTTTCTTGAATTCTCCTTAGCCTAATTTTTAATAAGCTAATTAACCCTCAGTCTTACATCTTTAAAAATTTCCAGTCTTAGAAGGTAATTTCATAATTTTTAACTGAAGTTTTCTTGATAAATAGGAATCATATGTTAGTGAGCTTTTTGAATTGGTCTGCCCATAATTCAGATCTGTTTCCCCTCTCCTTAAATATTTCAGCCATGCTTTCAAATCCCCATGCCACAGCTGGTACAGCTTCTTCTCCTCTGGTTTCCACAACAGGTTAATAATGAAAATAAACGGTTATCTTTAATCACATCATTTTAATCACATCCTCCATGTAAAGATCCCAAGCAATACTAAAATATATCTAAAGTTGTGTAAGACTGGGCAACAGAACAGTAATTATATTCTTAAAGATCCAACAGGGGAATAATCAACTCAAAAAGTAGTTAATTAGTGGCTGCTCTAAACTGCTGTCATGAAGAAGTTGTTATTGTACAGCAAGAAAATAAAGTGTTTAGGAAGGAATTTATGGGGCCCAAGAGCAATTCTCCGATTTGAATTTGGTCAGAGCAGCGTGTTAGTCCTCCAGCAAGCGGTAGGTGACTTCAGTCACCATCTCAATCCTCCCACCTGAGGGAAGGAAAGAAAACAAAAAAAAACACAAAACAAAACAAAACCAGCACCTACAGGAGCACCACCATGTCACATTCAGTGCCAACAGGGACAGCAGACAACCACAGCATCTCCAAACCCCCCTCCAACACTTCATATTTCTTTGGCAGCCGGCTCAAGTAGTGGCAAAACCCAATTTCAAGTAAATTACAAGAACAGAGCAGGATAAATAGCTAGACCTTGTGCTTTCTATTGCTCATGCTTTATTAATATCATGGCGTCACTCAGGTAATAAGAAACATAACTGAAGTGTTACGCTGATAGACGGTCATTACCTGAAGTCCCTGGCAATATTTTTGCATCAAGGAAGCGATAAAAAGGTCTTCTGGTTGATGATCCTGGAAGATTTTAGCAGGCACTTCAAGAAAGTTGTTAACACTGTCTGACACCTAACGTATAGCTACAGTTTGCAGAGTTATAAATCAGTTGTTGGGGTGGCATTCTGATCACTAGGTAACACCCTGCAGTTGGATTAAGACGTTACATTTTCAAGTGAGGTCTTCAAGTGATTCACGTGTATATGAGAAAGTTCATATACACATGGGAGGGGAGCGGGGGGGGTACACGACCCATACCCAGCCTGAGAAGTTATCAACATAGAAATATTTTTTCATTTTAAGAACCATGGCGAGTTATCACCATCGGAAGCTGATTAGAGAATTGTTTTCTAGATGCAATCTCTTTGAATGTAGTATTGCATACCCAAACGGGGGGAAAAAAAAAAAAAAAAAAAAAGAGAGAGAGAGAGAAGAGGAAGAAGAGAGCTAGAAGCAGCTGGGCTGTAAGAAAGCTGCTATTTACCTGTAGCTGCATTACATACAGTAGACTTCAAAAACAATTCCGGGAGGGAAGGAAATTCCAGAAGAGCAAGAATTTTTAAGATGGGTTCCCTTGTCTTGAAGAAAAACTTGAACCTAAATGTCAGGGAACGAAAGCTGATTCCTTGAGTTGGATCTCATTGGTCTACAGACATTTTTAAGTTTCTTATAATCCTATTTCTTTCACTTGGCTTCTGTCACTTCCACTTCAAGACAGTATTAATGGAACTGCAGAAGACAGCATCTTAGTAGCATCTCTTCCTACACAGCAGAGAAAGCACCAATTTACAATACCTAGGTGAAAACCATCAACATTTTTTATGTAAAAGGTCTGCAGAAGAACTACTTGCTGAACATGGTAAACATCTGATTAGACATCTCTACAACTTACACAGCTTTTTTGATTATTTAAAGACCATGTTCAAGTTCTGATCTGATCATTATAATTATTTTTAACAGCTTTCCTATAGAGATTCTCTGTTTCCTACAAAAGGTAGCAGTAACAAACAGCTCGGTCCTTTGAGCAACTGATCACACCACATTTAGTGTGTTCTTTGTAATCAAGTGCTCTTGAGGAGAAGGACTGATTTGTTCCATTCAGTTCTCAGGAGCCAAAACATGGACCAGTCCAGCTATATGCACGACTCTTCCCTCTAACCCTTCTCCAACTGCAACAGGGAGCAGATGCTAGCTGAGCACTGAAGGCCTTATATTGACCGTTAAAACCTTTATTTCTGTAAAAGATGATTCCAGAGGCTACAGGACTGTTCGAGGGTAGAAGTTATCCAAGTTCCTCTTCCTCCTCCTGTTACCCAATCCATACATAAATACACATCTCACCATTTCTGAAAGAAATCTTTTTGGCAGGTGCTAGCTGCTGACCTTTCTACCCAAAAATAAACACTGTAACCACTGTCTGGATCACACCCCTTTCCCTCAGGGTTCAGTTTATTAAAAAAAAAAAAGTAATGCAAAGTCCCTCACACACACCCCCAGAAAAAACAAAAACACAGAATTCATTAAAGCCAAAGCCACTGTTTTTCCAAGAGCCTTAAAATGGTTCCCCTTGCATTTCTTCTACTTCATTTTCCTTCTCCCATCATCTTGCCACAGGAATGCACTTGCTTTCCACTACTCCCTCTTTAACCAAACCACCCACTGACTTCTATAGTCATTTGGTGCATCACAACTAGGAGACGGCTTTCAATCACAAACGAAGTCAGGCACAAAATAGCCCTTCTTTTGAGAAATCAGACATTAAAAAAAAAGAAAAAGAAATTTCTGTTGGATGTTCTTGTTACTTGCAGAAAAGCAAATACAGTTTTAAAATATAATACAGGGTGTTAGATCAAGTGACTGCCTATGTATCTAGAAATTGGTGTACAGTAACACAATGCTCACTGTGCCAACTACTGTTACTGAAAATTTTAAGTAATTAGTTTAGTTTACATTCTCACGAGCTTCTCTGCAGCCCTACAAATTGCAACTTACATCCACAAGACTGCCTCCCCATGGTTTATAAATACAGGCACTATTAACTGTAAACACAACAACTCTTGAAAGAGGGCATTATGTTCCCACTATTTGTTACTGTGTTTTTTTTTTTTTTTTTTTTGGAAGTACACACACATGAAATTACTGCTTACCAGTATCATGTATAACACAAGCTCTGAGCAGAGCTCCTCATCCCTTGCAAATTAACAGTTAAGGGAAAGGAAGAAAAAGGTCTTGGTGCAACCTTGTTTCTCCTCAGAAACATTTCAAGCCTTAGGAAAGGACTCTTTTCAAAAGTGCCAGTAATAACAAACACAAAACATGATTGCACTGAATGCATCTGGGCACCAAGGTGCTGTTGCACAGCTCGTTACTTCTCTCCTCCTGCTTTAAGGATGGAGCCCCTGGTGGTAACATAAGCATGTGCCAGAGGAGAAGACTTAAGGACAATTTTCAGAGAGAGACGTGTGATTCTTCTG